>JAYXIM010037214.1:0-78540 GCA_037575425.1 Anastrepha fraterculus | reverse complement strand
GATGCACTCTCCCGTCTTAAGACGGAAGTGAACGCACTCACAGACTCAATCGTCGCTCAAGCGCCATGTACCGTAGTTGGCGCACCATCCGATACAGATACTGCATCGGAAGCTACAATGCATTCCGCCGAACAAGATGGTTCAGACCTTATACCACACGTTGAGGTCCCAATAAACGTATTTAGAAACCAAATAATCTTCAGGCGGGGGGCGAGTTGCGAGTGCACAGAGGAGCCTCATAAAGGATACAGAAGATACTTTGTTTCTATGCCACTGTTGAATGTGGAAGCTCTGTTACCTGCCCTCAGGAAATACCTCAACCCAAATGTTATAAATGGCATTAAAATTCCAGAGGATGATCTTCGTTACTTGCAAGCTGCATACGTTGATAATTTTAGTAGGTACAAAATAAGGATCACACAGCGCATGGTAGAAGACGTAACGATAGCAGACAGGGTTTTCAATATAATAGAACAGCAGCACAAGCGCGCGCATCGGAACGCTCGTGAGAATAGGGAACAAATTCTTGAAAAATTTTATTTCCCAGCTATGTCTAAACAGATTAGGGAATATGTTCGTCAGTGTGACACATGTAAGTTGAACAAGTACGATAGGCATCCTTCAAAACCATATATACAGCCAACTCCTATCCCGAATTATCCCTGTGAAATCCTTCATATTGACATCTTTGAAATAGAAAAGCAAAAGTACTTGAGTTGTATCGACAAGTTTACTAAATTTGCTAAACTTTTTCCGATCCAAAACAAATCTTCCATCCATTTGCGAATGAAACTAACTGTTGCATTACATTACTTTACAGTGCCACGGGCTCTGGTCATGGACAACGAGCGCGGCTTCTTAACCCCGCTTGTGCTAAACTACATCAGGTCTCTAGGAATAGAAATATACCAAACGCCGACGCAGCGAAGTGAAGCCAACGGTCAGGTGGAGAGATTACACTCTACTTTGATTGAAATATATCGCTGCCTCCGCGTTGAGCTCCCTAGACTAACACCTGATGAGCGCGTTGCTATAACTGTAGACAGATATAATAATACAGTACATTCAGTGATAAAACGAAAGCCCGCTGATGTTTTTCTTAACAGGACTGCTAGGATAAATTATCAAGGATTGGCAAATTTTAGGGAACGAACTAATGAGGACATAAAGGCTCTTTTACTGCACGAACAAGAAAGCAGGAATGCAAGAACTAATAAAACTCGCTCGCCCCCTCGCAATTTTGACAGCGGTGATGAATTGTTCATCGCCAACAAGCAAATAAAAAGCAAACAAAAGCCGCTTTACAAGAAAGAGGCTATAGCCGAAAACAGAAATGTTACTATTGTCACAGAAAGTGGAAAAAAGTTCCACAAAACAGACATAAAAAATGTCTAACAAGTAAAGATATTGTTTAAAGAATATGAAATTAGCATTGGTCAAGAGGCAAAAAAACTTATGCATAGCTCCCTAAGCCCCAGTGGTCTGGGTACAAATTAAATTTTGTATTCGATCTGTCGCATTGGTTCAACTCCAGTTTTCTCGGCGGTCGAGGCGATATCAATCGAAGTGGTTCAATTCCTCCTTGGGACTATTGGCTTTAATTGTCGTGAAGCTACTCGTGCCATGAGTAGGCCATTTGCAATTATAAACGCTTATGGCTAAAAGGGATTAACACGGGCCTTCCTTCAGCTGGGTTTACGCCTAAGTCGCAATGCAAATCGCGAAATAATGAAATAAAAGGTTAAATACCAAAACAAAAAATAAGAGAAAGTCTAATTCTCAACAGTACAAGCTAAATTTGCTTGTATATAAGCATAAACCTTTAAGGGTTCAATGAGCCAAAATAAAATGGCAAAATTTTAGCCTCATTAGAAGAAACAAAAAAAAAAAAAAAAAGGGGAAAGAAACAAAAAAACTTTTACTAATATTTTCTAACAATTATAACTAAAAAACTAACTGTCAGTTTATAACTAAAAAATTAACTGTCAGTAAATTCCACTGTTCACATCACTTCTGGGTCCTCATGAATTTCCGATAACCCTTACCCTCCCGGACTCCACTCACTAGTAATAGTATTACAAATTTAAGCTCTTATTACTAAGTTGAATTGTCATTGAATGGAAAACATATTTTTGAATTTAATAACTGTATAACTCCAGTAAATTTCAAGTAACTATAAGTAAATTCAATATCAATTACATTTTGTTTAAGCGATATGTGCATTTAAATTTCTCCTTGTCGTAATTTCAAAAAAAAACATGTAAAATTTATTTAAGAAAAATATTAGTGTCGTAGGCTATGCTCAATATATAAAACAGAAAACTGTGTACGATATCCTATTTAAGCTATTTTGGAAAAAAGATTAGAATTAAGATGATACTCTGTAATTCAATTTGTAGAATCTGCCTCTGTGCAACCGCACAAGCATATGTCGTATTCAACGTGGATTCACCTATTCTGACTGTCCGTGATGGATACGGCTGGATAATCAATGGACACTTCAAACTGGTCCATATCATCGACTTAATGCGCTACGAGAAAATTGTAAATCGGTTACAATACCAAACTGCCAGCATGAAAGGGACCAATTCAATCACAGAAGTCCTTAACTATCAGTTACAAAAAGTTCAAAATCAACTGGAAGACCTGAAGGGACCTGCAGCCAAAAGACCGAAGCGTTCAATTAACTGGATTGGGTCAGCTTGGAAGTGGATTGCTGGCTCACCTGATGCTTTGGACTGGGATGAAGTCCTGCGAAGCCAAAACGAATTAATAGTTAACAATAACCAACAGTATAAGGTAAACTCTGAAATTTTCAAAAAAACTGAAGAGTTATTACAGGTTGTGAATGGTATTACAACGACTACGAATGACATCCTGGGACATACCCGCCAGGCTGAGGTTTCACAGGAGATTCAGCACAAATTGATGATTCTCAAGGATGACGTCAGTGAACTCGTACGGGCATGTCAAATGGCCAAAGCAGGCGTAGTGAACAGCAACCTTTTGAACAAGGAGGAAATAAATAGTCTAATAAGCGAAATTGAGGTCCTTCCGTACAGTAACGTCGTTGAAGCCATCGAATATAGCGAACCATCAATCTACTCAAATGGCACACTTCTCCTTTACGTGCTGTCAATGCCGAAGGTGGATCAAACGGGGTTTAATCACTTAATCACACGATCTGTTTTGAAGGATGGCCATCGAGTTGACCTGAAGTACAGGACGATACTGATGAATAAGCAACTGACATACGGCATAAAAAATAGCTGTCTCCACCTAGCCACAGCCATGGTATGCAAACAGGAAGCCCTAGATTTGTTGGCCGAAGAGGAATGTCTACCACGTCTCCTAAAGGGTGGACAAACCAGTTGCCGCTACGAGATCGGTATGGATACTACTATAGAGGTGCTCAAGGAGGACACTATATTCCTAGATAACTTCAACGGCAGTATATGGTCAGGTGGAATACCCAAACATCTATCTGGCTCTTATATCCTGCAGATGGAAAACGAGACTATTACGATAAACAACCAATCCTACTGGAGTACGAGCAGCTCAGGCGTGCAAGTGCTTCCACCCGTGCTATCCACCATAACGAATAGAAGCCTGGCGCTGAATCTCAATCTCGTCCATGAAATGACCTCCGGAAACATACGACTGTTGGGTCAGTTGAAGGATAAGACTAACTGGTTTGCAATGTCTGAAGCCCTAGGCCTTGTTTTGTTGATGGTGTTCGTTTTGCTGATTTGGAGAAAGCTAACAGGAGGAGCAAAATTTCCCGAGGTTAAATTGTCTATACTGCATCGGAATCCTCGTCATTCAAATGAGAAGGACGCCCCTGCAAATAAGGATCTGCGGGACGCAGACTTTTAGAGGGGGAAGAGTTAACACGCTGCAGTCGCATTTACAGCGACGCTCCCACGGCTGCGCGCTACACGTGCCGCAGTGTCAGCATATTTTTATTTCACAATTACCTGCAATAGTACATTCCAACGATCAGTTGCAACACACGCGTTGCATAAGTGACCAAGCCGGCATGCGGCAATCCGACACTCCTGCCAAGGCCATGGCGAATAGGAATAGCATACGCATTAGAATGAAGGTGTCAGCACTAATCATTTCACACGATTGTGAAATGATACTCATATTGTACCTGTGGGAAGTCAAGGCTAACGTTGGTCTCAGATGTATCGAACAACAACTGCATCGTCGCTGTTGTAATGATAGGTGTAAAGGAAGCGGCGGTCACCTCAAGCGGATAGTCGAGTTCGGGACGGGCTACGCTTCAATACTAATTACTTATACTTAATTTCCTATTATCCTATAAGCTAGTGAATTTATAATTTGATTAAATTGTAACTTATAAAAAAACAAGTGTTTCCTTACTGGGCAGCTGGCCCATTATTTTTTTCAGTGCTACGGACAGGAAGTCCGTTTCTTGCATACTGAATGTCAAAAATTGGCACATGTGAATAACGGTGGCAAGCCTAAAATAACCACTAAAACACAGCAACAACCAAAACAAATTGAAAACAATAATATATATGGCATACAACAACAACAAAATGAAATAAATTAAATAAATAAATATATAATTAAACAAAAAGTGAAATGAGCAAGCAACAATTAGAGTAAAAACGACAATAAAAAAAATACAAAAAACAACTATTCCATTTAGTGCGAGCAAAACAAAAAAAAATTGAAAATTTTAAGTATCAGCAAATAAGGCAAGCAACAGCTGTGACAATCAGCCAACGACCAGCAGCGCTCACTCACATACAACATTTGCCAAAATTTGTGACAGCGAAAATTTGTCAAAAGTCGTTACAGTGCACCTTCTCCCCTGTGAGGCTGTCACTTTGGTTGCCTGGTTGCCAGGTTGCCTGGCTGACTGGCTGACTCCGAATATTAAGGAGTGTAATGATGCGCATCAATGCATGGCGCTGGCATATCGTGCAATTAATCTGTCACATAGCTGACAGTCAATACTTATTATGCAAATGTCTCAGAAATGGCGAGTTACATATGCTCACCCTTCTTTATATTGGTGTGCATACCTGTAAATGTATGAGTGCACGTGTACAAACATATGCACATATATGAGTAGTGATTTCTATCAATTTTCGCATGACTAGGAATGGGTTGATTTATTTGCAAGCTTTTTAGGCATAAATGCGAGAAACTAACTGCTTGGTATACTATATGTTTGGCAAATTAGGTGAACTCTCGGCGGCAGTCTGAGAAATGGATTATGCGAGGTGTGGTAATTATAAAATGAGACGGCTGATATAAAATGATTGATTTTGATTTTGATTTTATGCATACAAGGTGGCGTAAAATAAATCATCGAATTCGGTTTTTGAATAAGTTATTTTTTTGGTTTTTAAATAACTTAATTACTTGTTTACTTATTTAAAAAAATGATTCTGAGTGATGGAAATCTTTATTTTGCCCCTTACGCACTCCATTGCTTGTTTGATTTCATACTGCAGCTATCTAATTCACAAGTGTTTCGCGCAACTTTGCATATATTTGTCCCTTTGCAATACCTACAATATTCTATGCAACTTATTTATTTTTCGAAACGCTGCTTTTTTCATCTGCTTTAAGGCGTGTAAAGTGAAACATATTAATTTTCGATCGAGCACTACTAGGATATTTTACGTACAAATTGTATGCCGTCATCTATCACATTTAACGATATACTTCCAATATTCTATTAGTAACAGGTCATTATTTTCATACTAAGATTTCTCAGGCCTTCACATCTCAGGGAGTTTTTATGATATTAAAATACTAACAAGCGCCAGTGTCATAAGTACAAAAAATATCAAAGAGTTTCGCTAAAGTTTCCTGTTTTACTTCACCGCTGTAAGTATTTAAATGCGTCTCGAAAAGTTAAGGGGATCCTAATATGAAACTTACAGAAGTTACAGAGTAAGCTACTTAAAGATGCTACACTTCAAAAAAAATTAAATTCTTTGGGGTGATTTTCTAACATGGCAAAGAAATTCTTTTTTGAATAATTTCGAACAAATTGAATAAAATTCTTTGTCAAATATTTTTATTTAAATGTTATCATTTTTCAGAAACTTTTTTTTTCGAGGCCCAAAAAAAAAATGGTTTTTAAATGAAAATTCTGCTATAAAATCATTTTTGTTTTTATTTTCCTTCAGATACAATTTTTTAAATAAATGTTTTAAGTAATTTTTTTTAATTTAAAAAAAACCTTACATATTTCACTTCAAAAATGTTTACAACTTCTTAAATATTTTTGTTTAAATGTTATAATTCGAGGCATCAAAACAATTTTTTTAAATAAAATCTTGCACGCAAATCAACTTCTTCAAATACTATAGTTTGTTTTTAACTATTATTTTTTTTAATATTATTATTTTTTAAATATATATATTTTTTTAATTAAAAAACTTAAGTTATTTCATTTAAAAAATACCAATAACTTTTTAAATATTTTTATTTAAATAATATAATTTTCCTGAAAAATTAAAGAGAATTTTTTTCGAGGCATTAAAAATATCGGCTGCCGTAGCCGAATGGGTTGGTGCGTGACTACCATTCGCAATTCACAGAGAGAACGTCGGTTCGGATCTCGGTAAAACACCAAAATTAAAAAAAAAAAAACATTTTTCTAATAGCGGTCGCCCCTCGGCAGGCAATGGCAAACCTCCGAGTGTATTTCTGCCATGAAAAAGCTCCTCATAAAAATATCTGCCGTTCGGAGTCGGCTTGAAACTGTAGTTCCCTCCATTTGTGGAACAACATCAAGAAGCACACCACAAATAGGAGGAGGAGCTCGGCCAAACACCCAAAAAGGGTGTACGCGCCAATTATATATATATTAAAAATAAAAATTTCTTTTAAATAGAAATTTGGCCGGCAAAAAAATTTTCTTTAAATATTTTTCTTTATATATAATATGTTTTAAATATTTTTTTATAAATAAAAAAAAAGTTTTTAAAATAAATACATAACTTTTTATTTTAATTTAATTTCATTTTACTTCAAAAATATGTACGCCTTCATAAAAAATACTTTTTTTCATATTTTCTTTTCGATACATTTTTTTTGAATACTGTTTTAAAGTAATTTTTTATTTCTTTTTATTTTAAAAAGAACCTAATATATTTCACTTCAAAAATTTTTTTATTTAATTGTTATAATTCGCCTGAAAATTTAGAAAAAAAAACTGTTCAAGATATCGAAATAAACTGTTTCTAAATAGAAATGTTGCCTGCAAAACAATTTTTTCAAATAAATTTCTTCTCAACAATTTTTTTAATACTAATTTTTAGCTCTGCTAAACTCACAAAAAGAGTGTACGCGCCAATTATATAAGGAACCCATATTTTTATTAAAAAAATTAGAAAAATAAAAAAATTACGAAACACAAAATAATCAAAATTTTGCAAAATGCCGCAATACGATCATTGTGTACTTACACCTTTGTATGTACTTATGTCGGTAGTTAGTAGGTCGGCTGAGCGATAAAATCTGAAGATCACTTGCACGCTTTTCCATTGTGTGTTTACTCTCGCCCATCCATATTTACTCTTTCGGAGTTTGTGTAACTATCTTGCAAACATTTTAGGGTGTAATAAAATGCAAACAACAAAAACATTGTAAAGATAATTTAAACAAATCAAAACAGTCTATGCTTGATGACAATTGCTGACAATAAATCAATAAAAAATTAATTAGATGGATATCTTATCACCAGGCAACGGAAAAACTTCCATTGGCCTTGACTCTTTAAAATTTCGCGAACTTCAATGAAAACCAACGCCCAGGTATGTGGGTGTATACTAGAGCACATACCTACATACATATGTATTCTCGGCCCATTCGCGGTTTTACGAAGCTTCTTTTCTTTCTAGATAGGCCAACACAGCTAATTGTTGATTTCAGAAAGTTAGAAATTTCTTGGAAATTGTCGCTCTAAAACAATATAAATTTAGGTAAACTCTTTTTCACTTTATACATTTTTCTATTTATTACCTTTGTTCCCCTTTTAATTATTAGTTTAATTAATATTGGTTGCTGCACACCTAATTTCGCATGGAATGGAAATTTTTAGTCCAAATTTTATTGCAGTTAGATTGCGTGATTATGAGTAACTAGCAAATATATTTAATCATATCGGAATGCGAAACTTATGTAGCAAAGCAACATTTCTCAAGCAATAAAAGAATACACTGTGCTATAGTGAGAATGACCTTTTTAAACTACCGAGTAGAAGGCGTAGGCGAAGGGTCCATTATAGCGCGCAAAAATATGTTTCGACACTTTCTAACTACCTCAAATTCACAATTTTTACAATTTTTTAAATCAATAACAGATTCTGCGTAAATATGGCAGAATTGCGTTTGAATATATGGAACAAATTTGCAATCAGTTTGAAATTCACACAACTTTTTTTATATACTTAGTCCTGCCATAGGTTCTGTTACAAGTTAAGTCCGTTACAGATATGAAATTATAATACTTTTTTTTAAAGAAGTTAGTTTTATTTAATCATGTAAATATTAAAAACAAAAAGTTTTAATTTTCATTTGAAATGGGCACCATTTGGTTTTACATAAGCCTTCAAACGATTAGGCCATTCAGCTATTGCAGCACACACGGTTTCAATGGTTATTGACGTCGCTGCTCGAACCAAAGATTGTTTGAGACTCTCCACATTTATGTGAGCTCTTCGATAGGCCATGTTCTCCAATTATGACCGCAAACTGTAGTCCGATGGATTCAGATTTGAACTTCCAGACGGCCAATCTTCTATGGCTATGAACCCAGGAATATTGTTTTCTAGCCACTGCTATCACTGCAATGCGAATTTCCTTGCCCCCCACTCCATTGTTAACAAGCGAGATTTGCCACCAAACTAAATATATAGTAATTTATGAGTAGACAATGCGTATGAACAAAAGCAAAAAAAGGGATTTTTTTTCTGTGAATTTGTTCTCGCCGTATGCTTTGTAAAATTTGTCACAGAATCTATGGCAAGACTAAGTATTTTACTTTGGAACCTGTTTTTAAAAATGTTATAAGAAATCATTTATATTTAAGTCATTTCCTATAAATGGCATTCTATTCTGAGCAAAGGAACGTATCAGTCTTTAAAATTAAGTAACTGGTTAAGAAATTCTGACGTTTCATCAAAAAAGATAAAATAAAAAAAATCATAACTGAGATGAGAATTAAGGGTTTCATGGAGAGTTTTTGAAAAAATTGAGAATATTTGTAGGTCATATTCAATTGAAAAAAAAGTTTTCGTTAATTAACAGCAAATACTTTTTATTTTCTAAAAACTCTGATTAAAAGGTTTAAAATAATATACTAAATATTGCACAAAGTTTGAAACTTGAATTCATATGGTTTTCATAATAGAATGAACTATTTTTCATAAAAAAATTATTAAAAATAAAAGAAATAAAGAAATTGTTGAAACTTGTAAATAAGTTTCTGTGTCTATAATTATTTAACATACTGTATAAAAAAAATTCTGATCCCCCAATTATCGTTCTTTATTTTGCGAAATGTGCGCATTTTTGGTGAGTTACGTTAATCTTTCCACTTATGAAGTTGCGGTAGGTTAGGCCTTAGCTCAACCCACAATCGAGTCAATAAATTCAAATAAAATGTTTCGGTGACAGTTCTGCGCTTTTAAGATATTCGACGTGTGTCTTCAGAAGCACATATCTACAAAGTGGCGCAAATGAATCACCCTACGAAGATTTTTAATTTTTGCTATTGCCTCCGTACTCCAGTCATATTTGATACTTATGAACCACACAACTCCAGTATAGGTATAAACAAACAACAAATGGAGATTTTCAAAATGAAGATTTCCGCTACTAAAAGTATTTTTTTCATTTGGTAGAAAAGTTATTCAAAAACAAATTTGTGTGATTAATTTTGTACCACCTAAAAAATAAATATAATGTATTGTAACTAGTGAAACCAAGTTCCGTTCACTGTTTCGAAAAACTTTCCGCTTGTGACGATTGAACACTACGTCAAACACCCAGTGATATCTTCACACCATTACGTTCGTTGTTGTTATGAACAAAAAAGTGGCACCCGTTTGGTAATAACTCGCGCCAGTTTTTATTGTGCGAAATATTTTGTTTACTAATTAATTCAAACCACTACATGTATCATTTTGACCGTCTAACATCATTTGTCACTTGTGCATTATCATTCCATGAATTCCGTTTTTTGTCATTTCAAAAAATGCCGCCATGGGGCAGAGTACTCAAACCCCTTTACTATTTCCTTGGCAAGCACATTTTTGTATCTTTTTTCTGAGGTGATCTGCTGATGATGTGACCAGTTGGCCGGGGCCAACATACGATTTTCTTCTTTGGATTGATGGAATGCATACTTGGCTTTATTGGCCTTTCTCTGCGCCTAGTACCAAAAATAAATAAATAAATAAAAAAGTAAGCAACAAAACTGGACATAATTACAATATAAAAAAAAAAACACTTTCTTTGTTGTAACCAACTTTTATTTTTGTTTACAGAGTTTAAATACTTAAATACTGAATGTAGTGGAAAAAAATTAAACAAAATATTAAACTTACATAACTTATCATTGCCATTTGACCACTATATATTGAAAATACTTATTAATTTAAATATTTTCAAATAGCTCAAATACAATTCACAGATATCACATCTAACTTTTCTCCACCAACAAAATCTCAAATGAGATGCTCAGATATGCTTTATCAGCACTTTTAGTCTAACGGCCCTCTCATTTGGTAGTTAATATGCCGAATTTATTCCCTAATTTGTTGTCATGAGAGAACATAAATTACCAATTCTGAATTCCTCAGGCTTAATAATCAGAATGAGGTTTTCTTTATCTATAAAATACGGGTACTCAGCTTTTGTTGGCATTGTATATCTTATCATAAATCTGTATAGGTGACTATCAGACATTCCTATACCTTTATAAGTATGTACAATATGTAGAATGTATTTTTCAATTATGCTAAATTGACGTGAAATCGCATTAAATAATAAGTAAGAAACTCAAATTATATTGACCTCAAGGATGGCAAACTACTACAATAATCTTCTAATGCATATTTTTGATACACAGATTTTTTTTAGACCAACATTTAGGAATGGATTCCAAGTTTACCACAAAGCAAAGTGATAAATTTTTAAAGAAAATTGCTAAATAAAAAACAAAAAAAAATTGTAATTAAAAAAATGATTAAAGAAATATAAATTTAAGTAATCAGTAATAAATATCATATACTAATTTTAAAAAATGTATAATTGTATACCACTACTCTTCTAGATACGTCAAATCAAGTCTTTGTGGAAATGCAGCATTTTTTTATCTAGCGGCTAGAAATTATATTTCTATGTATAAGCTAATTATATTCAAAACTCTTAAATACCTTTACGAAGAACTAAGATTGAAGAGATCTAATAGGCATCAAACCCTGTTTGTCCCCAATTATGTCTACTTGTCTTCATCAAGGTTGTTCTTCATTAATGGTGTGATGCTCTGAAATTCAATTCTTGAATCTGACAAGACTGTGATCGGCAAAGTGGTAATATACGATAACTTTAATTTTGTAAAATGGATGTGGCTGTGATTAAATTGTTAAAATTTCTCTGTCTCTCGAACTTCTTCCTACTATGAATTCTAATATTGTTTATTCTATTTGTATTTAAAATATAGAAAAAAAGAATTTTAAATATTTAAACTTTTAAATTATTTGCTTTCACAATTTAAATAAAAAAGTTAATAATATTTAAATTTTGATAAAATTCTTTTTTAATTTTAATCGTATTTTTAGGAAAATAATTTTCAGAACCATTTCGAAAAAAAAATTGTTTTGTGGTTTATTCGAATATATATGTTGAACATTTTTGTTTGATTTGTATTTTTTCTATTTTTAAATTTAAAAAAAATTTAGACAGTTTTCGAAAATTACCGTTTCATTTCAATTTTCTTTTCAATTTAAGTAATAAAAATATTAAAATATTTTAAAACTTTACCTGATTTTTTTTCCACATTTTCAACAATATTTTATTTTGAAAAAGAAAAACAAATTTTAAAACGGTGTCGAAAAAAAATTTTATAAAATGTTGGTAGCACATTTTTTGAAAATTAATTGAACAAAAGTTTAGAAGAAATGTAATATTTTTTTAATTTTCTTGGAACGAATAATTCTCATTTTTAATTTAAAAAAAATTAAAGAGAGAATTGGTGAAGAATTGTGAATAATATAATAAAACTGAACAATTATTTTAATATTTAAAATTTCACATGATTTTTTTTTAAATAAAAACAATTTATATGAAAATAATTTATTTTTAACAAAAAGATTGTTTTTTAATAGTTTTGAAATTTTTTTTTTTTTTCATTTTAGTACCACATATTTTGAAAATTATTTATAAGCAAGCGACACCTAGCTAGATCGTTTTTGATGCGTATTTATTTTCACCAAACCGGTAACCGATATATGATCTAAATATGAGCAATCGGATTTGGCATTCAGGGAGATAAGTTCGAACAAACAGAGAGACATCTAGGCCCAAGCTGCTGCCTATTCTTTCTAAACTTTTTGAAAGGTTGCTTCTGATAAACACACGAATTTGGACTCCGCAAATATCGCTCCCCTATAGAGCACATTAATTGTGTGCACAGATTCGCTAGAGAACCACTCGAAAAAAAAGAATACTGTACTGCAGTATTTTTAGATATTACGCAAGCTCTTGATAAGGTATGTCACGAATGCCTGCTATACAAGCTTAAAATGTGCCTACCGCATAATTACTATATGCTTCTAAAATCGTACCTGATTAGTCGACATTTTCTTGTCAAAATAAACGATGCAACTACCAACCTCCACGAAAGTAAAGCAAGTGTACGACAAGGAAGTGTCCTAGGACTCGTTTTGTACACTTTGTTCAGAGCCGACCTACTCCTAACGAAGAGCATATATACACCGATGATACAGCTACTAATGTCCAAAAGTAGCCATGCCTCAATTGCTTCTTGCTACTTACAAGAAAACCTCAAAAGCGTTAGTTCCCGGTTGAAAACCTGACGTATAAAAGCTAACGTATCTAACTGTATCTCTAAACAACGCCCTCAGACAGATTATGCGAAATACCTCAGACAGATAATGCAAAATACTTAGGTATTCTGCTAGACAGGTGACTCACGTGGCGAACGCATATATTTTTAAGGTGAAAACAACTTGGGCTGAAACTCCATTCACTTCTCTGGTTACTTGGCTACAAATCAGCATTGTCACTAGACAATAAAGCCCTCTTATATAAAACAATTATCAGCCTCAAAAACTAACCTAAAAATGCTACAGAGAATCCAGTCAAAGGTGTTACGCATGTGTGCTAATGTGCCATGGTTTGCACGAAACGAAGCATTGCACAGAGATCTAAATGTTACGGCAATCCAAAGAAATCAGCAGAATCAGTCAGCGATACAGCAATCGGCTTGCCACTCATTCAAATCCTCGAGCAGTTGACCTTCTTAATAACAACTTTATATCACGAAGATTAAAAATAAAATAAAAATAATTGGCGCGTACACTTCTGTTAGGTGTTTGGCCGAGCTCCTCCTCCTATTTGTGGTGTGCGTCTTGATGTTGGTCCACAAATGGAGGGACCTACAGTTTCAAGCCGACTCCGAACGGCAGATATTTTTTTATGAGGAGCTTTTTCATGGCAGAAATACACTCGGAGGTTTGCCATTGCTTGCCGAGGGGAGAACGAAGATTAGAAAATATATATCTAATGAATTAATGCAATGATTTAATATGTAAAAATATGTTATGTTACTTTTCATGACAGATTATATGTAATAAATGGATTAAAAAAAGACAAAATATCAAGGCACACAAAAAATTTAAAAACACTTATTTAGGTTCTAGGTACCGCCTAGCTTGGTAAAAATTCCTCATCTACGCGATATGGCTCATATTTAATACAAGAAATGAAATCATTAACTCCCATAAGGTGGTAAAATTTTGCTTTCGATAGTTATTTTATTACTTCGAGTTCCACATAAAGACTCACCCCTATATCTACAAAACTAAACTAGAGCAAGTTGCTTGGATAGACATACCTGCTTGGATATATATACCTGCGCAAATAAACCAAACAAATTTATGGGACGCCGTCTGGCTGATAAGACATTCGCCATTCAAACACCTCACGTGACGCTTAAGAAATAAAACTAAAGCAATAATTTCCCACAATACAAATCTTGCGTTATTTATTTATTTTTCTTTTGGAGCAATTGCAGACACAAGTAGAAATGTGAAAAACCAAAACATTTCATATTTTCACGTGACACTGCCACTGTTATCCCATTATGCAGATATTATATAATATATGTGTAATCATACTATATTGTGTATAGGGTTTCGCAATATGGGTGTTTGTCTTTAAAATGGGAAAACAACAAAATGTTAAGAGACTGTTGTATCAGTTATAACCATTACCTTACCTAGTGTAGTGAGTAGTGCGCGTTGTTACCACGGTTTGTGTCCGGCGTTTGCCTATACCGGTCGACCCGTTTTCTCCGTTTTTTGTAAATTTTGTCTATTTGTATTCTGTTGTGAATTTATTTGTTTCATTTGTACAGTTATCTTTCGATGATATATCTGGCATGTGCTGAATTTCAGGAAACTTAGTTTGAAATTGTGTAAACAGTCGTTTAACCTCCTGCCTTCTTGAAACAAAACTCTGTCACATATTTTTGTCTTTACACCATGAAATAAAATTTGTCAATTTTGTTTTGAAATTTTAAATTAAACTACTTGTTGCCACACCCTGTGCTTAATTTAAATGCAAGCAACATTTAAGTAACAAAAGCAAGCGCTTTATTGGCAAATTTTGCTTTAAATAAATAAAAACGAAAATTATCAATGAGTACATTTTTTCATACCTACATATTATATGTAAGTCCAACAAACGGCCATGCCACAATTCTAAGACCCAAATACCCATCGATATGCCAACTGATAAGTGATAACACAAAAGTGGAACATTTTAACATTTACCTTTGCACGAATTCGCAAAAGTTTATTGTCTGCAGAATTGCCGTTTAGTCTACATAGTATAAATTCCAACCAGCTACAATGCAATCAGAATTTTATCTTTCTTTCTGTGCTTATTGTTATTTTTTTTACTTGCTAATAAAGCTATAAAAAAACACGTTTCCTTTCAATTACAGATATAATAAAGACGTGCTATGATATGAAACATATTTATGTACGTATGTATGTTTTTATTGCTGTCACCTGAGCATATACACATGCATATACACATATGCACATGCCTATAGAATACCATGGCATTTATTTATTTTTAACGATAAGTGACCTATCACAATAAGGTTTTTTAAGAATATTTTTTGCTCTATGTGCCTTTGTAATTTTTTTTTCTCTTTTCAAAAAGGTCTTCGAACTTTCTAGTCATTTATAAAATCTTATTACTTAAATTACCCAACAAACAGTAGCTACAATAATATTTATTTTATTATCTACTTGAAGAAAAAAATTCCAATTTAAAACAAAAACATTGTAAAAGGGTGTAGTCATAGCCAACGGCTGGCTAATGAACTTGTCACTTCCGGTATGCAAGGCTGAAATGGCCTCTGAAAGTATGTATGTCTGTAAAGATACCAGAATTTTGTGTCGCTTTGGCATCAAGCTTTTATAACTGAATTGAATATTTTGAATTTTATCTCTTGCTCGCACATTTGCCTCTCCTTCAATTGGGAAACGAGCTGATTTTCCTTTTTATCAACAAAGGAACCTACGCTCAGTTTTGTGATGCCGCAGAAGGGGAGTTCGTTTTTATAAGAGAAGAATTCTTTCGTAGCAGATACGTGCTCGGGTGTATATTATGTTTTCCTCTCCCCTTCGAAAAGGGTAATAGCTGTTCGAAAACACCTTCTAAATGTCTTCTGTTGGACAGAAGGTTTCCAGACTCACGCAATATGTTTCCTTGGCCGAGATTGGTATCTACAGGTTGGTTGAAAATTATTGAAAGCGACACTTCAATTAGTAGTAGCAAAATTTATAATCATTTATCTACCATTTGAGCACACAAGAAAATTTATTTCGAATTCATTTTGGTATCTACAGGTTGGTTGAAATGTATAGAAAGGGACACTTTAACTGGAAATAAACCAAAATGTATACGCCATTATAATACTTTATTCAGCCATTGAATACCCAAGGGATTTATTATTAGCTTTTCCTTTAAATAACAGTTTTTAGACAAGCTTACAGATATGTCAAATACCTCATAGTGTAAATTACAGTTTTTCCTGAATATCCGAGCTCCTCTACCTATTTGTTGTGAGGGTCTTGATGTTTTCCACAAATGGAGGAACCTAAAGTTTTATACCACCTGCGAACGGTAAATGGTTTTTTGTCAGGAGTTTATTGCCACTACAAAAATACACTGGAAAGTTTACTATTGCTTGCCGAGAGGCGGCGCTATTTGTAAACAACCTTATCTTTCATTTGATGTTTCTGGCACTTCCGAATCGGAGCACCTTCAAATGGTAGTCACGCACCAACCCATTTGGCTTCAATGGCCGCCAGCAAGGTATGGCAACAAAAAAATGCATACAAAAGCTGTGCAAGTGTTGAAGAAATCTGTTCCTTTATATCCAATTCTACGTGTCGATGGGTTTTGGATGGATTTTAGATTTGAAACGTAGTCCGATATGCGTTGAAGATGAATCACTTAGTGAACGTCAAACAGTGAATGCAATGACACCGGAAATTATTAAGCAATTTTGAGCGTGAAATTGCTGATACAGGCAACTCAGTAGAAAGAGAGCTCCTTATTTTATAGGGAATATATTGCAGATGGGGAAGTTGCTCGGAACGCTTGTGCGGCATACGTTAACAATTCAACAAAAAACTATAGAATTAGATTTGGTATATATAAGTAAATATGTACATATTTTCCCGTGATTTCTAGGAGGAGCACAGGACCGCAACAAAAGTTAATGTTAGATTTATTCAATGCAAAAAATTTGATTTGCCGCCATGAACGGCATGCGTGAAGCGTTTCTGTTTCAACTAATCGTCACCACGTATTGGATGGTCTCTCGCGCCTGCGACTTCCTTGTGAACAGCAGCTTCCGCAAAATAATACAAAGATTAACAATAAAAGACAAATTTAATTTTAGGTTTTATTTACTTATTTATTTTATTTATTTGTCGATATTTCGACCTCAATTAGAAGTTATTTTCAGAACTGAAAAAAATACCAAACTTAAACATTTGGAGACCGGTAGTGGAAAGAGCTGATATTAAATTATTTGAGGAACGGTACATTTTCAAGTACATTTAAAAATTAATATTTTTCAATTTTTGCTTCCTTACTTTTCAACTAACCTATATTTTTGCAAATCGCAGATCAGTTAAGTTCATGGCAGAAATATTTGTCAGACGTTTGAGCTTTGCTAAACTGAGCTTCTACTACTGCCCCAAATGCCATTACCAGACAGCGTGGCGGTGCTCACTGTGTATTAATTACAGAGGTTCAAAATTACTCTGATGACGGACTTTTTTTCTCTGATAACTATAAATACTATATATGAATGCATTTTTTAAGCTGAGTTTTAGCCGCAAATCTAGTGCAGTATGATAAATGTTTTTATTTAAAAAAATGGAAAGATTCGTTTCAAGAAATGGCTGAATTATTTTGATTATTTTAGTCGTCCATGGCTGAGTGATTCAAGAACCGAATTACTTAGAAAGAAATCGTTCAGAAATTTCAAAGCTTACAATAAAATGCGTTCGATAAGACATTTCCTATACTTAATGCACATATTTTGTTTTTGCTTTGGAAACTGCGAATAATTCCAAAAGCATACTCGTATTGCTCTATATAGTATCATCTCATAGTTTTGGCAACATTCACGTAGAATGTGATACCAGCTACATGTGGTAACTTGGTGCTTTTTTCTTAATTAGATCTTTAAAATATGGGTTTCTTTCTTAAATTTCAATTAAATAGTTCAAATTCATCATTCAGGAAATTCATAATTTTTTACGGAGATATCATCGCTCGGATATATGGTATAAATTTCGTATGCGAAAATTGGCCAAATTGAGTTAATAAGTTATACTAAACTATGCAAGACCTTTCGAATGACGTTTTCCGTTTTTTATTGTCTCCTTTAATTGACGAGGTATTGGGTATAAGTTAGTCGCGTGTCGCAAAAATTTTCCACCCACGGAAATTTTTCATATAAATTCCATGGCTTGAACACTCAGTGAAATATTGTTGTTCTAAAATATTGTCATATTCACCAATTAAATTAGCCCATAATCCCATAAGAAAACTGAATATTAGCAAAATTTTGACGCATGGGTTACACAATATTTTGCCGCATTTGGTCGTAAGTCAATATTCCTGAAGTTTTGGCTAATGAAATATGCAGTAAAATTTTACCAAAGAAAATCCTTCTTTTTCAAGATAGGTCATTGGGCCAAATGAAGAAGAAGAAGAAGAAATAATATTTCCTAAATGCCCCACTCGTAAACTGTTACAGGTTTCTTGCCATGTCATGACTTGCATTCTCTCTGGACAATATAGCATTTCAACTCTTCCTGCTTAGGGGGTAAAAAACCAGTCTAAAGAATTTCATTCGGGTGATCTTTGGTGCGAAATTTCGGCAGAACATCGTGAAATTTTTCTTCCAAGCTGTGTGTGTGGCATGTCGCACTGTCTTGACGTCAAGATTCACACCATCAACACAAGGCCAAAAAAGCCTTAATAACAATTACCGATAGCGCAATGATAAATGAGTTTTGAGCTACATCTCAAAGATAAATGGTCTAATAACAACGCCAGCCCACAAAGTGCACCAAATAGTAGCACAGGGGAGGAGTAGGGCCTTCTCAATCTAGTGCACTAAATAATTAATGCAATAAGCGGGTAGTTAAAAGACTGAAAAACTGAAGATTTAAGGATAATTGAACTCTTATTTTAACTACCACCTAAAAATTAATGACAGGGCAAATATGGAATTTCCCCATTTTATTTGTTTACGTACAAATTGAAAGAAAAATTTCGTCTGAGAAGATGATTTTTTATTTTAGCAAATCCATTTGTAGCGATTTTAAATTTTGTTATACGACTCTCAAATCGCTGGAGTGTAGTTCTGCTATAAAAAAAAGCATTTCTTATAAAACCACCTTTTATTCAGAGTCGGCATAAAATGGTCCAACCTTGAACTATTTAGAAAATTGTGCACTATGGAGCGCATCGTGTTCCACATTTGGATAGCGCAAATAGTCGTTACTCATTGTGCATAAGCTTGTGACTTAGAATACGTGGACAATTACATAAGCTATATTGAGGAAACTTCTCAGCCAACTCACAAAAGCTGTAATCCATTTCTTCAGCAAGTACCGTCTTTCTAATAATTCCTTGGATTAATAGTACTGCATACTCCATATAAATGATAACCAAAAGATTTTCGTATCCTGCTATGTTATGCCAGGTATTCGGTAAGAGTTTAGAACCTTCCCAGATGAGGTGACACCATCTTTGATTGCCACTTTTTGCTTGCTTTGCGTTAGTCTATAGAACAGCAACCTCAGATTCCTCCATTTTTTTTATAAGATCTCTTTTTTATTCCGCAGAAAGGCTCTGGATCATGTAAAGGTCATCGAGCTTCATATTTTGCTTGGCCATCCAATCCTCTCGTTGCCTTTTTTGCACCAGCACCCACTTCTAGAACCTCTTATTATGACTTCGCAATTGATTCAGTAGAATTTTACAGCCATACATAAGGCCTTTGCGACTGCTGAAGCCAAATGAGTTTGTGCGTGACTCTTTTGGGTTCGAAACGCACTGTGGGAATAAGACATCAAAAGGTAAAACAAGATAAATCTTTTAAAGCAGCTTGACTATTCGACAGGATATGAATTTGGCATAATTTATTGTTCTCTGAAAATAAGATTTCTTGTAATTGGAAACAAAAATGGCTAAAAATCTCGGAATATGTACTTAAACTTTATTTATATATGTACTTACAATTATAGATTGAATGTCACCACTAACAATAGCCTGCACCTCAAAATACTGAACTCTACGACAGACCATCTCCCTTGGTAAACGTGGTATAGAATTCAATAAAATATTAAATAATTCTAATTTATAAATAAACTATGACGCAATTATCACTTTTAATAGTCGATTAATGCAAAATTATTACTTAATTGCCACAATTCAATCGACAAGTGCCGTTCTATTGATAGTAATAAAATTCACAATAGTGCTGAGTTGCACGAGGTGTGGCTATTAAACAAAGGAGCTGATGCTGTGAAACATTTTATTTTGATTTCCTACCAAACCCTCTTCCGCACCTTCAAAACGTGATGTGAAGCTTCTATTGTTTGAAGCCGTGCTGAGGGTATTTCGCTGTTAACTCTTTCAGAATGCGTGCCGCCTACTCTTCACAGTTTCAGTGAACTCAAAGTTGGATACGACAAATAAGGTGGATGGTCTAACATTGGGTTGCCCTTTGAGGCGAGGCGCTCTTTAAAAGACGGAATGAGTCGGCGCATAGTATTAATATTTAGCCCATGACTTGATCTGCCATAATTCGCGCCGCTTTTTCTTTCTATTTTTGTTTTTTGAATAGAGCTCAGAAAGAACGTGCAGTTATTGAATAATAGCTAGACTTACATAAACCAAGTTAAGCATGATCACCTTAATCACCTTTTTCGCTATTTTCTTCTATTTTTGTTCTGAAGCATGGCGTGAACCAATGTCTGCCATCAGCCATCATGAAAACGCTTAAACCGCTCAAAAACCCGTAAACACGATGAACATGCATTGCCTGCTTCAGTAGTGTCTCTCCCGAGCTTCACGTGAAACGTCAAAACAATTCGTTGGGTCTGTGATATTGAATTTTTTTTTTTGGGATTAAGAGAAACTAGTATTATATTTGAAATTAATATGAATTCGTTTACAAGAGCGTGAGATACTGCGGTTTAAAGTGAGAGATTGACGAACGGATGCTGGCGGTCACTGGTGCTTGGCGCGTGCGTGTTTTTCTACAGAAGCACCAGTCTCTTTATTTAATAACCACACCTCGTATACTAATTGCTTGCGTATTTATGCACTTCCTTGCATTTTTCAATAAATTTCATAAATATTTATGTATGCAACAAACTGGCACTTCATGGTACACTTTTCTACGAATTAAGTGACATTTTCTTTCAGACGGCCTTAAGTTACTGCTTGGCAATAAAATGTTTATTCCTACAATTATAGAAAAAGCACTAACGTTATTTTTATATGCACAATTAAAATTGTAGGAACAAATAAACTTTCCGCTTAGAAGTGTCTGGAAGGCACTTATTGACAAGTTTCATTGACTATTTATTAATTTATTAATTTTTTTTTCATTAAGTTGAAACTGCCGAGGTTCATATGCTAAATATATATAAAAAAAACAAATAAATAAAAAAAGCACTACGAACAAAGTCAATCGCTATAAAATGGAGGCTCTCTAACAAACTTTCCTGATAGTATTTATTTTTGACCTATTCCACTATGGTGCACTAATGAAGTACAATGAAGGAACTTAAGGTAGCATTTTGAATATTTTTGCAATTTCTTTTTATTTAAAAATATATATTTTAGAAAAAAAATTGGTATAGCTCTCTTTCCTGCATTGCTTCCATACAAGGTGTAAGAAGAAAATATCTTTGTTTATTTTTCTCTTATGATTTTTGGCTATTTCAGACAAAATATTTGGTAAAAGAATTATACATTTTAGAAAAACATTATTCAACTTAAGTCTTTACATGTTATAGAATAATTAATTTATTTATTTGAAAAAGCAACAACTATAAACAGCTATTACACTGAGCGTAAAGCACTGGCTACCAACGTTTTACATTAAATGAGGTATGTACTTGTTTGTATGACAATAACTATATGTAGGTACACTTATGCTCCGATTTGCAACGTTTTGTGTTTTTGTATTTCATAGCCAAACTCCTCTAAAAGGTTTTTCGCTACATAAATTGCATAAACTTGCACAATAAGCGTGTCTGTAAGTCAAAATATGTTCGAAAATCATCAATTTATTTTCAAACTGCAGCAATTCAGCAATGGCTCAACCGACTGGAGTATAGTTTCTTTGGTATAAAACATTAAAATGTATGCTATTATTCTTCATTATTAAAATTTGTCAATTATTTTTTATCAATATTAAAATTGTGGAAACAATAGGATTTGATCCTATTTACATATCTGACTTCTATATCAAGTAATTTGTTGTTGCATTGGCCACTAGTAAAGGGTTTTTAATAAGAGGTGTTATTTTGATATTCAAAGATGTTTATTTCATTATAAAGAGGAAGGTATGCCGTTAATAGTGGAAAGTAACATCAGGAAAATTACCACCACGACCACGCTTACAGGACAATATTCTTATCATGAAATTTTCCATAACCGAATTGCAAAGTGGCTGCCCTATGTCCTCGATAGCCTGACGAATTCCATCTTTGAGGTCTTGAATCTACTCTGGGCTGTTGGCGTAGACCTTCTCTTTCACGTGACCGCAAAAAAAAAAGTCACAAGGTGTTAAATCACAAGATTTCGGTGGCCAATTGTGATCACCTCTTGGAGACATAACACGGTCCGGACACTTTTCCCGTCAAAAAGGAATGGTTTCGTTGCTTGTGTGGCACGTAGCGCCGTCTTGTTGAAAATAAACGTTGTCCACATCAATACCATCCAATTCCGGCCATAAAAAATCGTTAATCATCTCTCGATAGCGTAATCCATTCACCTGCAACACCTGTTATTGGATACCCCTTTATTACGAATGTGCGAATACCTTGCCTTAACGGGTTTGCTAGTATACAGCTCATACAGTACACTAAAATTCTTTTCACGCCCTTAACAAGTAAGATGGTCCAATTATCGCAAATGAGCAATTAACTTGAAAGGACATATTAAAAGATTTCAACTTAAATTTCGTCTTTTATATATTATAGTTTCTCTCACTGAGGTAAAATTTCACCAAAAGGCCTCTGCATATTGAACAAATAATGTTTACAGAAGAGTCGATAACAGCGCATTTAAATAGACTTTTTCCAACAGGACTAACAAATTTTGAATAAACCAAGATAAAGCAATTAAGTTAATTAAGTAAATTAAATTTTGAATAAAAAACCTAATTATTTTGCAATCAACGAAAAATTAAGCACAATTATCATGAGTGCGCAATTAAAAGTCAACCATTTATTTGTGCAAAAAAATTGTATACTTAACCCAAAGTACTCCAGAACGACTCTTCGGCAAAGTGTTAGTCATCTAAAAGTGCAAATTTTACGCTTATTTGGCTGTAGCGTAGACGGGGATGCCGAAGTGCCCGAATATGTACAGAATTTTTATTTTCAAAGAGCATTTTTTTAATAACATGAACCCATGTTAGGCAGATGATTTGTTCATGTCATAGAAAATTTAATACGGTGTCTCTTTTCTCTCCAACAATGGAAGTATGTGTCCTAGCAGTGCATGATGCGTCCTTTCAAAATGGCACTACCATGACTGAATGACATTTGAAAGATATGAGCCCGAGGCTTGCTGAATACCGCTGGTCAATCTGCCGTCACACAAATCCTGCAACGCATAGATGGTTAAACACGGGGTGCTGCAGATATGAATGTGAATTGAATCTTCTTTGATTTTCTGCGGGTTTTCATCTTCTATATGAAGTTGGTTGATTACTACACGAAATTCTTCTGTTTTTATTTTCACCAAACCACTGGAGCCATTTTCTCGAGTTCGTTTTTTAATGTCGCGCTCAATGTCGCCATTTCTGCAGTACCATGTTTCCTTGGCAATGCACCTAAGAACCTTATTTTGGGACTGTTGGATTTGGTTTTTCGTACTTTTCTCATGAAGATTTTAAGAAAAAAAATGTTTCTTATAGATAGATTCATGCAACCAACACACATGTCTTTTTTCACGTCTATCTTTGAGACAGGTTTTTAAAATTTAATTTCACCGTTGGTGTTTTTTCTTCAAAAAAAAATAAAAATTGTCTCTTTGATGTTTGATTTTTCATGTTAGGCTGTTTTTTTCTCTCGCATTTGAGGAACAACATCAAGACGCACGCCACAAATAGGAGGAGGAGCTCGGCCAAACACCCAAAAAGGGTGTACGCGCCAATTATATATATATACTAGGGCGGGTGGATTTGAAAATCGCTCATTACTCTTTGAAAATCGTATTCTAGGGATCAAAATAAGAAATTTTGCCGAAGGAACCATACCTCTAAAACGAACTCTGATGTCCCCCAATTTGGGTCGAACGAAAAATCCCACTTTGACCCATTTAGAGTGCTCCAATCGAGTCCAAATGTATGACCGACCCCCACTAACTTTGGACGGCCGATCCATCCATGTCAGTGGCACACCCCCTGGAACTCACCTGGGGGTTCCCCATACAATCATTTCAAAATATCACCACATTTGGCCGTTACATGAGAAAAGAAACTAAAAAGTTCGACCCAAATTGGGGGACATCAGAATTCGTTTTAGAGGTATGATTCTTTCGGCAAAGTTTCTTATTTTGATCCCTAGAATATGATTTTCACAGAGTAATGGGCGATTTTTTTTGCCTCCCCACAAATCGACCCGGCCTAATATATACATATGTATATACATATATATATATATGAGTACCAAAAATGTTTTTTATTGATACATTTTGGTAGTATATTTGTTTTAAGTTTTATTTATTATTTTGTCGAAAAAAATAAGAAAAACATTTTTTTTTTTCAGATATAATTTAAATATGCCCTTGGTCTTTATTTCTCTTGAAAAAATTAAGGAAAGATTTGATTTTTTTTTTGTTAAGAAAAGTTTTAGAATGGATTTATAAAATTTAACTGTTACGTTTTTTCTCTTCCAAAAAAAAAAAACTCAAAATAAAGTAATGAAAGAAACTTTTCTTATAAATTTGCGAATATATTTTGAAGTTTAGCATTAATGTTAATTTTCTTGAGAACTTATGGAAAAAACTGTGAATAAGAAATAAATATAATTACTTTTTTTATAGTTGGGAATATATTATTAGGATTTTTTTTTCTTGAAAAATTAAAAAAAAAATTTGTTTAATTTTTATTTAACTTTTTTGTAATAAAAATTTTAATTTTTTTATTTTTATATAGATCCATAAATTTAACTCTTATGTCCTCTTTTGCTTCAGAAAGAATTAGAACAAAAATATTTTTGAAAAATTTTGTAATCAGATTTATAAATTAAACTTGTATATCTTTTCTAAAAAAAATTAACACACAATTTATTTATTTATGATTTTTTATATTTGCGAATTAAATTTCAAATGCACCCTTTTCCTTTTTTTCACTTAAAAAACTAACAAAAAATGTTTTTGTTTCTAGGTTAACACACAGATTTGCTAATTTCATTTTGATTTCATTAAAAATTTTTGAAATATTAAATTGGTTAGTAAGTTTTAGAATCTATAAGTATTTTAATTTTAACTTTTACATGTTTTTTGTTTTGGTCTTGAAAAAATTTACAAAAAACTTATTTTTATTTTAAATTTGAGAAAATACTTTAATTTTTAAATGTGCCTTCATTGGTTTTTCCTCTTGAAAAAATTAAAAACTTGTAATAATTTTTTGTTTTTGAGAAAAGCATTAAAATAGATTTATAGATTTAACTCTTATTAAGTTTTTTTGTCTTAGAAAAATTAACAAAAAATATATAAATTTTGTTTTTAGTTTGGGAAAAGACTTAAAATTTGAAATATGCCTTCTCTGTTTTTTCTTTTTTGGTTTTTTGAGAAAATTGAAAATTATAAATCTATAAATTCATCTTCTATGGTTTTTTCTTTTGAAAAGAGTATAAAAAGAATTTTGTTTTTGAAAATGTTTGGCACAGAATTTTAAATTTTCCTTTTATTTGTTTTTCTTAAATTAACAAATAATACAATAATTAATTTTTTCTTGTTTGAGATAGATTCATAAATTTAAATTTTAGTTGTTTTTTTTTCGCCCTAAAAAAAATTACCAAAAACTTTTTGGTATTAAAAAAGTCTGCAAACAGATTTTGGAATTTAACTTTTATGTCGTTTTTGAAGAAAAGTTTATATTATTTAAAGAATACACAAACAACTTTCTAAATTTTACTTTTATCTTATTTCGCACAGCATTAAAATTAAAAATTCACATTTGCTTATTTTTGCTTTCTTACATCTCAACGGCGGCCGCCGTAGCCGAATGGGTTGGTGCGTGATTACCATTCGGAATTCACAGAGAGAACGTTGGTTCGAATGTCGGTGAAACCAAAATTAATAAAAAACATTTTTCTAATAGCGGTCGCCCCTCGGCAGGCAATGGCAAACCTCCGAGTGTATTTCTGCCATGAAAAAGCTCCTCATAGAAATATCTGCGTTCGGAGTCGGCTTGAAACTGTAGGTCCCTCCATTTGTGGAACAACATCAAGACATACACCACAAATAGGAGGAGGAGCTCGGCCAAACACCCAAAAAGGGTGTACGCGCCGGTTATATATATATAGAAATTAGAAACAACCGTTATGTGAATATGTAATAATATCCGCTAGTCAGATAGGCTACAAAAAATATAATAATTTGCCAATTCTCTATATCGCCTTTAATAAAATACTATTGTATCATATTTATGTAATAAAACACTGGATTTTACTATTAAAAAATTTTTAATTCACAAATCGTAACAACAATTAACGCTTTGTAGACAAGCGATAGGCTTTTTTGTTCGAGCTTACATGCCAAATGAGAAAATCAGACCTAAGGCGGCATACCAGCATATGCGCTTTACACAATGTTTGTTTGTGTGTTCATAAATAGTTAGCACCTCGCTTTGTTTAAATGCCGAGTGGAAAGCTGCATCGTGCTCCGTGCATGCCCCTAAAGAAATGGGTGTGCAAGCTCACAGCAATAATGTATACTACATTTGTGTGTATGTATATACGAGTATGTATGTAGGTAGGGTTATATATTTACTTAAGAATTTCTATGTACACAGAATTCCATCAAATGAAAGCCGTAGATAGACTAGCAAAATTAATGAGTCTGACTGGGTCGCTCTGATAGCTGATAAGACCCCACAAATATGCTTTTCGGTTGTAAAATATTCAAATGAGCGTTTTTTCGAAACAAATTCACAACAAAATAATGAAAGAAGTTAGTTAAATGAAATATGAAAAAAAGGAAAATTTAAATTCAGCAATTCAAGTATGCAAGTGGCAGGCAAATTAATACAAATGTACGGAAGTATTTCCATTTGAATCAAATCTAATGACATTCCAAAACATATTAATAACTAAGGATTTTGTAAACTAAGTATAGAGTCTATTGTTGATAAGCTTAGGAAAGTACACATTTCAATTGCTTTTATTTACAAAAGTATTACAAGACTGCCTGGCATTGTTGGGACGCTCAAACGGCTGGGACCCTCATAAAGTTCGAGTACCTTGTACCACTTGCAGTTTAACAGTAGTTTCTTTATACTTTTCGAAGCTATAGTTTGTATACATAATCGCTCACACAAACATATGTACATACAGCAATGCATATATTCTTACATATATAAATACATAAATACAACATTGTTCTCTTGGTGCATTCACCTCGTATTTGATTAGCTGCTGAATGATTTAACTAAAGCGTAGAGCCACACTGAGGTCAAAGGAATTTAATCAAAACAAATGAATTCAAATCAATTCAAAATATGCAATAAAAGAATACTGCATCCGTAATATTAAATTGAAAGAAAGGTGTAATGGTTTTAATAATTAATACCAATATTTGAGAATTTGCGCTGCTTCATTAATTCGTGGAGTGTGAATAGTGATGAAAGCGTTGCTAAGGAATGCTTAATTGGTATTTGAAAGAATAATATATTTACTTATCCTCAAATGAGATGTACATAGTTATAAATAACTACATTACAATAAGAACAACGCTTTCAACTTAGACTATTGGCCCGCTTGTGAATTGGAATGGATAGCCGAATTTTTTTTTGCCAGGAACACAGGCTCGTACTTCGAGCCAAGAGAGGGAATTTAGTGTATAGGGAAGAGCAGGTGTGTTGGAAATTTATAATTCCATTAATCCCTTGCAGATTCTCAAAGAAAAGTAAATATAGTTCGTCCACCCTCCGACCCTAAAATATGACATCTAAGTCTGGCGACAGCCGGACATCGGCAGCGAAAATTCTCTGTACCTACTAAATTTTTTCTCCAAATAAAATGTACACAGTGGATCATCGATTATAACTATGGTGAACATATTTCGTCCTCGTAGATAGAGTCCCTTAGATAGAGTCCCACTCCTCGCTTGCCGAGAAGGAATTTTTCTACCACCCTCTCAGGCGTTCTTATTTTTTTGTTTCAGGTGTTGTTATTGCACCAACAGGTCTGATGAGATTTATTTATATACCCGACTATTGCCGCTATATTAGGCAATAAAATTGACTTGGGTTCAAAATATCCGCTGTTCCAAAAACCCGCTGTTCGCTAATTCATCAACCAGATCGCTGCCTTAGACACCACCTCGTATCGGCCACATGATAAATTTAAGTCCATTCCGTCTTGCATTAGAGTTTAGCCTCAGCTCTAATTCCTCAACAATTTTTGAAAAGCTGGGAGCAGTTTTTAATGCCTTTAGAGTAGCTTCACTATCACTGCATTCCCTGATTTTTGTTGCTCCCCACCTTTTGCCTATTATCCAGCCTGTTACCTTAATATTTACCTTAAAAATTAAATTTCCGATTGAAAGAAACTTCATCACATCTAAAGCAGTAAAGCGCGGGTAACATTTTCATTTTTGGAGCCGTCGGCTTAGAAAGTTCTTACCGAACATCCCAAGAGAGTATCTGGATTTCTCTATCGTTATCTTGAAGAGAAAACTAACGACATACTTTCTTCCAAAACAGATTCTTGGTATTAGTTTGTCATTAGGTGCCGCAAAACAAGGATACTGCACTGGCATCCTTTTATAGAAGTTCATGTGTCCAAAATTCCGATCGTCGTGCCACAATTCATAAGAATGCAGTCCACACATCGCTCTCATTTCCTCCTCTTAAATTGCTGAGCCTAGAGGGAAAAAATCCAACAACGCATTAAAAAACGATCTGAAAATTGTACGAGTTAGAGGATTGGTTGATTGGCTTGAAAGTTTTCTGCTTTTGCTTATTATAAATAACCTGCAGAATCTGTTCAACGAGCTACGAATGGTAAAAGAGTCGTAGAAAATTCGTCGTAATGAACCAACTATTCAGCCAACAGATTTAATGCACGTTATGTAGAATCAACTGCAGAAAAGCAACGATTCAGACTATTGGAAAGCTGAAGTAGGGCAAATGAAGTAAAATAAGGTTAGTTCAGACTACGCGAGATGGCTGCCCCATAAATAGGGGGGTTCAATTGTATGATGACTAAATATCAGCCCATTGTCCTACCGCTACACAAAAACAAAAAGGGGAAGGAAAGAGGAAGAGGCAAGAGCGATATTTGAGTGATGACTATTTGGAACTATGAAACTCGGGAAAAACGCTTGCGTGCTAATGCAGAAACTCCACTTATTATTCAAGCCTAATAATTCCGCAGGCGTTCAGGCAGAATTAAAAAAAGTGGGAGTAGAGATATCTGAATCTTAACTTCGCGAAAGGAGAGCTACCGAGAAGTGGATGCAGAGATGCTTCCGCCACATCCCTCTCCAGACAGCTCCCGCAAAAGGAACGCGAAGTTATATTGAATCCCACTACATGAAAACAGTTACCAGTTATATGTCGACTAGTATTGAGGTTTACATGAGATACTCAATCGAACCCTTTTGATACACACGTGTCCAAAATAGCCTCTCGACCATCCATACCTTACCCATCCGAGAGTAGTTAGCCAGGGAATCCCCATCATTTTCTTTTTTTAAGTAGAAATAAACGCTTGGTTTCCTTCCCTAGTAAGCTCGTCAATACTTTCGGCATTAGTGGTAGTCGAAATAACATTTTTTGGAACAATAATTTTATAATATGGCATATACCAGTCTAACAAGTTTTCTTAAAGCACGTTAAGCAATTCTTCGGAGTCAACACCTTCTCAAAATATTATTCAGCATTTCATTTCATTTAGTTTCTTGCCTGAAAACTGCACTAGGCTTACGCATGTCAAGGTGAATTATGTCAGTTTTCCCAGCACACCTCAACCAATGAGCATAGCCTGAATTCAAGTAATATTCCTATTAATGGAAATTTTTTGGATTAACATTCATAATACTTTACAATTGTGGGCTGTCTACGTTAAGGCCCCACTACTTAGCAATAAGACTCACCTTGAAAACACTTCAAAAATTTGTAGGTAGGTATATACGATTATGAAAGTAGATTAGGGTGGGGGCCCGAAATTTAAATTTATCACGCCATTTGAAGTACTGGAGGGTAAGGGTTAGAAAAAACAGCGAAGCAAAACACGGACAGCAATGGCGTCCCACTTTTTCTAAATTATTTATTTTGTTTTAAGAATTTATTAAAGTTTTTCTGACATGTTTAACGCGGCCCAAGACGTTCAGTTTCGAGCTCCTCCACTGCTTCTTTGATGGTTGTTACTTCAGCGATAAGCGAAAAGAAAGTGCAAGTGTGATCTTCGTGAGAAAGCACCATCCCGTCGACCAAAGTGCAATACAAACTAAAGATTAAAATATTTATCAACTGATTGCCCGAATTTTCCGCCGCTAAGATCAACTAATTCTGTATACAGGGTGCTGCAGTTATTATTCAGCAAACACCTCTGGAATGCGATGAAGAAGCAAGTAATTTAAATATTAGTAAAGAAAAGTTGTAAGGCATTTAGGAATCGAAATGCGTTGTAGTTATTTGTTAAATCAAATATTTTTGATAGTTGTTTGCATTCGCTCTATGGGAAAGTTTAAATTTCATTCATTCTAATTCCGCCTTTTATGTCATGTGAAAAATTTGACAGCGTTGATGTAGAATGAGATAAAGGTGGGGTGATGAAAGATAATGTTTACTTGCGTGGTCGCTCCGAGACTGCTGCTCTACAGTTAAGCTTAGAGTCACCACGTAAATTATTACTTTATCAGCTGGAATGTGACAGTTGGAGGGTGACAGTTGTCCCTTCACTCTTCTTTGCTTGGGATTTTGGTATTCAAATTGATCTTATAAACCGATGTTAGTGCACAACTACAAAAAATAAAAATTCATCTTTGGCTTTCATGCAAAGTTAAGTAAAAAAATTGCAAATAAGCAGTTTTCCTGTGCATACCTGTCCATACCGCTCACTTGCTGCATTTGCGTCAAATCCAAAAAAGTCTAATAATTTTAGATAAGAAGCTGAAATTACCATCATCTATTTTTTATGTTGTGTTCGTAGTACTCCATGGCGACACCTTTTAACAGTATCTCATGAGATACTTTACTTAGAGTTAAGTTGTATTAGGTTTGTTTAAATGGTTGGCCGAAGGTATGGACTCATGGGACGAAAAATCAAATTCGTGCTTTGTGATTTCATTGCAAAGGAAATCAGAGCTGAAAGAACAAGACAGAGAGGAAAGGGGAGCAGGATACTGGCCGAACCATGACTGAAACATCCTACATGCTACCGACGAAATTCATTAGGTGTCTAATATCTAGGCCTGCAATATCAGCAGGTAAGCGCCAAGATGACTAAATCTTAGCACTTTGAGAGGAAAATATCCAAGGAGAAGGTGCTGAGATTATTTTACCACATCCGCTGGTCAAGACTAAGAGTAATGCTGAGTCTCATAGCATGCATAGCTCGCAGATAATGTGTGGTAAGAGTACCCACGAAAATTAATAGTAATAGTAAAGGGCCATGAAAAAGCTCTTCTTAAAAAATATCCGAACGGCAGGAGTCAGCTTAAAACTGCAGGCCCCTCCATTTGTGGAACAACATCAAGACGAACACCACAAATAGGAGAAGGAGCTCGGCCAAACACCCGAAGAGGGTGTACGCGCCAAATATATAGTATAAATATTAGGCCGGGTCGATTTGTGGGGAGGCTAAAAAATCGCCCATTGCTCTGTGAAAATCATATTCTAGGGATCAAAATAAGAAACTTTGCCGAAGGAACCATACCTCTAAAACGAATTGGTGATATTTTGAAATGATTGTATGGGGAACCCCCCAGGGGAGTTCCAGGGGGTGTGCCACTGACATGGATGGATCGGCCGTCCAAAGTTAGTGGGGGTCGGTCATACATTTGGACTCGATTGGAGCACTCTAAATGGGTCAAAGTGGGATTTTTCGTTCGACCCAAATTGGGGAACATCAGAATTCGTTTTAGAGGTATGATTCCTTCGACAAAGTTTCTTAATTTGATCCCTAGAATACGATTTTCACAGAGCAATGAGCGATTTTTAAATCGACCCGCCCTAATATATATATATATAACGTGAAAAATTTGCAGTCATTTTTATTGAATTTAAAATCTTTTGGGTAGTGAATTTGTTCCAACGAACAAGCAGTACTTATTTAAAGTTTACTGCCAATTTTATGCTGTAAGAACTTTCATTTTTAACTCTAAATAATACCTGATTTAAACATAGAAAAAATTCCTAAGTGCTGCCAAGCTTTTGAAGAGGTCTGCTAGACGTGGAATAGTATCTGTGGTAATTATTTGAATTGCTTATAATCCACTTTTAAGAGCCGATTAAGCCAAGTCTATTCAAGTAAGCTACTAATTTTCGTCTGGTGTATATATATACACCTGTGTTCACAATAGTAGTAGAACGACCAATTACCAAAATTTATGAATTTTTTTACAAAAACTACAAAACTCAAATCTTAAACCTTTGTATACAGTTCACAAAAATTTAACAAATTTCAAAAAAAAAAACTGTTCATTCAGATTTAAAAAAAAAGAAAGTATGTGTGTGCAGTTTAATAGCTCATTTCATATTAGTAAGAGGTGGCTCCGAATTTATTATATTTTTGAATAATTTTTTATAAAATAAAAAATAAAAATGGGTGATGGAAATTTTACATTGACTTTCAGGCGCTCACTTGCTTGTATGTTTTTTTACTGCAGCTGTCTAGCGCACAAGTGCCAAATATGATTGACGTACAACGCCATTTGCAAAAATCATAAATCTTCTAAAGAGTGATTCATGTTGCTCCAGCTTGTATAACAAGATATGAGTTTGAAAAGACTTAAGATTCTGAGTAATTTTTGAAAATTTTTTTATCGCTGAGGTGGTGAGCATTTTTCCCATGTAAAAGGCTTACGGTTTGTTTTACCAACAGTAAATGTGCTATAAAGCTGCATACTCAGGTAGGTAGGTAGGTAGGTAGTGATGGTTGCCCAGAGTAGGGCCCACTTGGACGAAATAGTTTGGTTCATCCTTTTTGATACCATTGCCAGAGGGTGAAGGAAAAAAGGGGAGAAAGGGAAGGGATGGGGGAGTGGTGAGTGTTTGTGGACTATGAACGGTGACTAGTCTGCGGTTGTGTTAACCTCATTATGCTGCTGATAAAGTTCATCAGATTTTTGTTATCCACACCTGCTATATCAGCAGGCGCAGAAAAAAAGTGAGAACCAAGATGCTTAAATCTTAGTCCCGCGAGAGCTGACAGCTAAGGAGCAGGTGCTGAGATGATTTCACCTCATCCTCCATACCGCTGGCGCAAAAAGGACTCGAAGTAATTCTGAGTCTCACGGCATGTATACCCCGCGGATAGTGCCCCGTGAGGATGCCCACGAAATTTTAGAGATGACATTTTGTCATCCCCAGGATATCCCCCAAACGCCTCCTATCCAAACGTGGCCAGAAGGACTTCGCGACCCTACACGTTCGTGTCCTTGCCCAGCGTTCGCTGAGTTGGTGCAGAGCCCATCCTTCCAGGAGTAGAGCGCGGGTTGTCAATACATACATACCGCATACTCAGAGTTTTTATCGAAATTCCTATAAAAAAGTTGAAAATTTGGTGATAACTTTTTGTGATTGCTTAAATTTTTGTGAATTTTGTACAAAGTTAGAAGCTTTGAGTTATGCAAAACACCGAAATAAACTTACAAAAAAAATTAATTAAAAAACAATTGTTAAAACTTGGTAGTTTGTTGCGCTACCATTATTTGGAACACAGGTGTAAAAACTCGTAAGCTCCCCTGGGATTTAAAGCTTAAGCACACGACATACGGAAATTTTAGACTCAACTTCAAAATATATATCTATTATACTATAATTGATCCTTTCTCTAGAGGGTTATTCATAAGTCTAACACTTATGCTTGCCTTTGTTGTTCTCTGATTGCTTTTATACGAGTAGATACCTACCAGACAAAGCGAAACTTTCGCAAATCATTGCATCATATGCAAATTGTCTCTACGTTGTCAACCCTAATACATACATATATAGGTACATATATTATACATACGTATTCTAATCAACCGCGGCGTCAATCAAAGTAGGACATAGAAATAGGTCACAAAAAGAAATATGGCTCCGCACACACTTGCATGCAGTGCGTTAAATAACTAACTGCATATAGCACAGGCATGAGCTTTGACACCTTATTTGTTTTTACTATTTACTATACTATTTAATACTAAAATTTTTTATGAAAGAATGAACCACCTTCTATAAAAACCATATAAATCTGTGTTTGAATTACAGCGCAAATTATTTTTTGTTCTTTTTTAATTTTGCTCAAAATTTCAAAATTTTTCATCAGAATTTATGGACAAATTTTGTGTACGTAGTTTTATAAACCATTAAATTCTTGAAAAAAAATTTTATTTTGCCGGCAGTCTTGTACTGTTTCTTCATATAACGAGTGCTCGACTTGTTTTTTTATAGGGATGAACACGCACAACACCATCAGGAAAAAATTAATTGTCAAAAATCAGCGCAATTTTTGAGCCACTTCAAATTCGCACTTTATTATCTCAAAACTCAATAGGTTATAAAACTACGTACTCGAAATTTTTCTAGAAGCTCTGAAACATTTAAAATTTTTTTGAATTTCACAGTTTTAAATTTGGATTTTTTTAACTTTAAACTTGGATTTTTTTTCTGTTTTCATTTAAATAAGAGACAAATAAATTGCCAAAACTTGGCAATAAGTTCCTATGCCATGATTATTCAACGCACTGTAAATGCATGCATGCATGGGTTTAGCTTTGTTTTTCTACACCCATTCATACTCAAAATAAAACTAGCCCATTGTCTGACCCATATACTTATATGTACATACATATGTATACGTACACTTACAGCAATATTTCCAACGTCATACGAAAAATATGGAAATGCATTGTAATTATTTTATTATTGTTAATATATATTTCAATATCAGCGAATTGCCATTCAAGCGTCACTTTGACAACTGCAAGGACGCTAGGCGCATATTTACTCATATGTGCATACCCTGTAGGCAAGCAAAGATAAATGACCACCAGCATGTGAAACGATGGGTGAAAAGTGAGCTGGTACCGAAAGGAATATGGAAGTTAACAGAAGGAATTTATAAAATGCTAATAAAGTTGGAGCATTTTGTACTCAAATTCTTTTCGATATTGGATAGGAAAAATTTCTAGGGATTGTTGCCTTTAAAAACATAGAAACGCTGATTCAAAGATTTTATGAAATTATACTTAATATGATTTGCGGCTATGGGAGAGAAAACTTTCAAAAATTGTGCAGGATTGGCTTACAAATCGGTCGAACTTAAAGAAATAACGACCTATTGAATCTAAGTAAGTATCTACCGATTTTGCTAACCCGAAGGTAAACGTTTGATGTGAGACTCTTTCATGCTTAACTCCATTGGGCACGAAAAAATGGGTCTAAAGTTATGTTTTCGTACTGGTATTGCATTTTTCACATTTTACTTTCAACACTGGTTACCGAATTACTTTAGGAGGAAAATTACTAAATAAATCTATGCACGTGCGGCGCCGCACAGTGTTGGGTATGCAATTCCAAAAAAAGAAAAATAAAATGTTTGAGAAGAAAAAAATATGGACCCCTCCTTTAAATACTTTAAATTTACTAATTGAGAAACATTTTTTCAATTATGTAATAATAAAAATGAAGGTTTCAAAACCAATAATATTATTTGAAAAAAAAAAAAATTAAATACTTTTAAGTGATTGCTAGCTGCTTTAATTTATTTATCTTTCTGTACGTCATGGCAGTTAGTAACTTTTCCAAAAGCCTGAAGAATTTCATGCATTACTTTTAATGTACTGAATTGAACACTTCCAAAGTAGAGAAATAACTTACAAAATGGTCCGCATTTGTGCTCAAAATTTTCTATACAATCTAACAAGAAATAGTGGGCATATTGCAAATCCGAATTCTTTTTCACATTTTGCCCATCTATTTTTTATACTAATTTGTATAGTGATAAATGGATCAATCTACACGAGCTTCACATTTCAAAGTATATTAAATAATTTTACAATATAAAATAATTATACAAATGAAGTTTGTATTAAGGGTGAGCAAGAATTGACATATAGATTTATCATTGAGATCACTTCAAACATTAAGACTGAAATTACACCCAATATAGAATTAGTAATATTTGTCATACCATAAAGTCCTTTAAAAATCAATTAGAATGCCGATTCCAGTTGAATTTCACTATTTTTCATTAAAAAATCATCTGACACTGAAGTAGCAAAATTTCTGGTGCCTCAACTCTCAGTCACCGATTATGTTGCCTACAGGGCGTTTGCTGCTTAGTAGACCACGGTGATCTGAGGTTACGCTAAAAATATGATGAAATTCTGAAGAATAAATGAAAATATTTTCAGCCGTAGTAACATGCCAAAGCAGTAACTTTGACAACAGCCGTGTATACGTACAATATTTTCGTGTTAATTCAATATGTAACGAAGTGGCCAATTTCATGCTCAATGGAATTTTATACACCCAGGTCAAGTTTTCAGTGCAGCTGTTTAAGATTGCCAATTAATTTCGTTGATTTTTATGTTACACTAAAATAAAACCCAGTGCAACGCATTTATAAAATTTGAATTAGGATTTTTTGAATAAATTATTTTTCGAAAACCTTGCGTTATTTCTCTTGTACAGGATGGCGCAAAATTAATCGGAAAATTAATAATTTTTGGGAATTGCAACTAGACCGAGCGGTACATTATACAAACATACAAGCAATGGAACGTGCAAAAGTCAAAATTAAGATTTACGTCACTCAAAATAATTGTTCTTCTTTTTATTTAGATAAAAAGTTATTCAAACAATTGGATGATTAATTTTGCGCCACCTTGTACATATTCCTACATCATTTTTCGTGAAAAAATATCGTTTGTACATTTTTGGGTATTGACTTGACTATTTTTTAAGCTTAATTCGTAGTAAAAAAAAATTTTGTTAACGGGTGTTATTTAAAAAAAAAATTATAATAAACAAATTTCGAAATTTCTCTTCTACATATTTTTACATGATTTTCAGTCAAAAAACCACATATTACATATTTCTGAGTATCAACTTGCACGGGATGGGGCCCCTGAACAAATACAAGGGTCGTTTGAAAAATTCGTGCAAAGTCAGAGAGATGGCACTACTGGCGCATTTCGGTGTAGCATTTCTTGGAAGAACACACAACAAGTTTTAGCCAGATCGGTATATTTCTTTGTGTTTGACATTCGATTGAATCGAGGAAGTCGCGTGACTTTTCCTTTTCATCACGACAATGCACCAGCTCACGCCTCAACAATTGTGGTCGTAAAATTAATGGAAAAAGGATTCTAATAATTTCACATCCCCGATATTCTCCAGACTTGGCTCTCTTGGATCCCTGGGACTACTATTTGTTCACGAGTTTGAAGAAATGGCTGACGGGAAAAATATTTTATTAAAATGAGGAGGTGATTGCAGAAACGAATGGCTACTTTTCAGACTTGGATAAATCCTATTATTCGGAAGGGATCAACAAACTGGAACAGCGTTGGACGAAGAGTACAAATCTAAAAGAAGATTATGACGAAAAATAAAAAAAGGTTTACTCGAAAACAATTAAGTAATTTTTATTTTTGCATGGCCTTGTCAAATGACCCTCGTATTATTAGTAGTAAGCTACTGAGCACTGCGGCCAAAAAAAGAGATTTATTGTGCAAACATACTGCATTAAAAATCTTTGTTATATGAAAGCTAAGTGTGATTCTTGTGTTGTATGTTAGCGTATGCAAAAGTATGCATGTAAGTCTCATGCGATAAAGTGTTTTTATTGATACATGCAATTATTTATGCGTGTCCTTAGACATACCCTTTTTTAATTAAAAAAAAATCATGTCTTGTATCAAATTGAGCTATTTAACTAGTCAAGTTAATGAAGTATCGCTTTTCAATCAACTGGTAGTTAAACTACCGTTATGGAAGAGAATATCATTGTTGAAAATAACATTTGTAGCCGGTTTCTTTAAGATATTTCAATTTTTAAATTTAAAATATTATTCATTTAACACAAACCACTTCCAAAGTGGCTAAAAAACACTAAATTTGATACTAAATTGAAAATCACAAACGGAACCTTGAGTTTTATTCATTCATGCCCACTTATACTTATTTAAAAACAAAAATTGTGTGCACTCTTTGTGCGCATTGAGTGCTCCAGAGCTACATGCGTCGTGCACCCGAGACAGCTGCATGTGCCACTCGATGGTCATTCTACTGTGTAAGTATTTATGTTGCTATGTACGCACTCTTACTCATATACAGATTTATGCATTTTAAATTAAAGTAATGAACATTTCTCGAAAACACTTTGGCGTAATGTGCGCAATATTTACCATTCGCCTGTCACTCACTGACACTTGCGCTTGTACATATGATGCCATCATACGCCCCATACATACCTTTATACCGATGCTTTTAGATATACCATATATGTATGTATGTATGTATGTGTATATGTTGCTAAGGCCTCACTAATAAATGGCAAGTCAAGGGAAATGCTCCACAGTTCCTACATATAAATATATGGGAGCAGTCTATAAACTAATATTAGTTGACGGACTGACCACAAAATTCTCTGTTAGCTCTTACCACTCCTGGCATTGTAGAACCCTAGAAATGAGATCGGTATATCTCAGCCTCTTTCTCCCTCACAAATTTTCGAAAAGTCATAAACATGACCGCGCGCTAAACAATGACATGGGAAGTAAATAAATTTTAAATTACCATTGAATGGAATATTGTAAAAGTATCTAAGAATTCTTTTGTAACTGTAATGGTTATGCATCATAATGTGACATGTTTCGCGTTAAAATTTGCATTTATTACTTTAAAAATATATTCCAATTTTTTTTTTTTTTTTATCATAGATTATTTTAACAGTGCCCAACTCTTTTTCACTGGAAATCTTGGCCAAAATCGCCTTACGCTGGAACAATGTTGAGAAATACACAAACTTATTTCCTAAGTCAGTGTTGTACAGTCCAAACAGAGCGTTTGTCGAAAATAAGTCAAAATTATATTTTCTAACAAGGCGCATCGTCGTTCGGATGGCTATGCTAACAAGCAAAACTGCCACATCTAGCTATCGGAAAACATCATTTTCTAGGAAAATGCTATAGGAAAAGCTATTACCATCAGAGGCACGATAAATAACTTTTTGCGACCGCAAATAGAAGACATGAATCTGAACGGTCTTTTGTTTCAGCAAGATGGTGCGCCTTGCCACACAGCCTACGCCACAATCGATATTTTTTTTTTCGAGCTAAGTGCGGTAGTTGTGTTAGCAGCCGTCTCGACGAAGTCGATTGACCATCTCGGAACTGAGATTTGACGCTATTAAACATTTTTGTGGGGTGTCGTGATGTGACCGATGCAATTGTAATGATCCATTAACGATCCACTCCCTTAGGGTGAATATTGAGCAAGCCATGCGTGAAGTAGAGCCACAAACCATCAACAAGTTTTTGGAAAACTGGTTGCGCTACTGGGAAGCCAGCCGAAGCAAATACATGAATGAAATCTTATTTCATAAATATTAGAAAAAAAGTAAAATGTACCGAAAAATGATGGTCGAAAAAAATAAAAATAAATGAACAAAAGTTATTTCTTTTTTTTTCAATTTTTACAAAGAAACTAAAGGGTGGTTAAGTTTCAAGGGCCGGTGTTGATTTTGAATAAAATACAATTTTTTTAGGAAATTATTGTCATTTCTCTTTATTATGATAATATTGGTATGGCTCAACTACGTATGGAACAAAATATCGGCCAAATGGCCGCCGCGGCCTCGGCGGCACACCTACATCCGATGGTCCAAATTTTCGATTACGCTGAGGCTTAATTGAGGTTCTATGCCGTTAATGTGCCGAATTATCTCATCCTTTAGCTCTCGAATTGTTGCTGGCTTATCGACGTACACCTTTTCTTTCAAATAACCCCAAAGAAAGAAGTCCAACGATGTCGTTGACGTTTAGGTGTGGTTCACATTCAACATCGGCCCTTGAAATTTAACAACCCTTTACTACCATCTCATACGTAAGAATATCTAGTTTGACCTACTAAAAAAAAATATTGGTAGGTGCTGTTTTCTACAAAAATGGTCTAATCGTGATGCGTTTTCAGCATTACATGCTCGTTTATCTGTTCCAAATAATAAATACTACTTTATATTTATTGCATTGAAAATTAAAACTGAGACGAATTTTTCTGATTTGTTGGGAATTTTTCATGCCAAACTTATTTATTTCGCTGCTAAAGTTATTAATAACTCTTCTAAAATATTTTACTATTTTTTGTACAAAAAACCCTTCTTAAAATTAAGTTATTATGTGGTTTTAAACAATTTGATTAGCTATCATTTTTCTAATTAAATTTTTTTCCTGTTTTCGAAAAAAATCTCAATTTCACTTAATTACCCTTTTTTAATTTTTCTCGCTTCTCTTCCGTCTTTTGCTGTATACATTTTTTCCAGTTGCTGAATTTTTACTCTTTCGTTTCTCTTTCTGCACCAACTATGAACACATTTTTATACGGCGAAGCATTTATGCAGCACATAGCCATACCACTTTTCCCCACCTCCTTAACCAGAATGCTATGCAGTTAATTTGCAGTTTCGCACTCTTTCATTTAGTTGACTATAAATGGCGTTTTACTTGATTGACATTAAATTGCAAATTAATCTAAACCATTTATTATACTGCATAGATATACAAAAACACTGTGCTGCATTCGAAACTGTAGGTGTGGATGTACAAGAAACAGAAAAAATGAGAATTAAAAAAACAAAAAAATAACTAAAGTGAAAAGTGCAAATGTACTTCTCCTTTTCCTGCCTACCCGACCCCACTTTTGTTACTTTGTACTCATAGGACTGACGTTTACCAACACATAAAAAACATTGGCCTCTCATGAGATTATTTCTCAAGCTCGCATTTGTTTTGTTTTTCCCCTTTCGATGTCTCTTAACCGTAAAATGTTGATTATCAAATAGTACAACAGCAACGTTTAAAATCTCTATAAACTAGAGGTTTGATAAATTTGCGTCAGTAACTTGTCAATAAACACACACACACGCGTACGTATGTGTATGTAAATATTTTTGTAATAATGAACAAACAAATAGATAGTTAGGTATGATTTGATAACAATGTAAAAGCCATATACTGTAATTGGCAACCTTTTTTTCTTCTCTTGCAATCTTTCATATGAAAACTGGCTACATACATATATCATACAATATATTGTTTTATTGTTCAGTAGCTTGCCAAACCAATGCAAGTATATATATGGTATGCGTGTGTATTGATAATAACAGTTAGCTTGATATGGTTGTGCTGCTGTTGCCAACTCGGAAGGCGCAAGAGGAATACAGCAATAAGAACACTGTGAGGGAGGTAAAGTTATATGGGAAAATTTCCCTATGCACGTGGAGCCATAACTTGCACTTATATATACAAGGTGGCACAAAATTAGTCATCCAATTGTGTTTTTGAATAACTTCTTACTAAATAATAAATATGTTTCTTAGTGATGAAAATCTTTACTTTGACTTTTACGCACTTCATTGCTTGTCTGTTTCTTTGCATCCTGCAGCTGTATAGTTCACAAGTGTCAAATATAATTGACGTATGACGCCATTTGAAAAAATTATAAACCTTCCGACAGAGACCTTTCACGGGTCCTATGCAAATTTGTATCTGTACCTCAGAATAATTAGGGTGAATTTAGTACAGGGTGAACGATGAAGTGTTACCTATTCAAAACACCAACACTTTTTTGTGTGAAATTAGTTTTTATTGATTTCAAAGACAAAATTTAAAAATGATTATAATTTTAACATATATTAACTTTAGCTCGATATGACCACCTTTTGCCTTGACTATAGCCTTTAAATGGTCAAAAAATGAGTTGCATGCTGCACGAATGTGATCTTGAGGCATTTTGGCCCATTCTCGTATAATCGCTTTTTTCAGCGCATCCATATTGGCATATTTTTTAGTCCTCATCTTGCTCTCCAAAATGGACCAGATGGAATAGTCCATCGGATTTGCGTCTGGCGAATTCAAAAGCCATTGTGTGGACGAAATAAAGTATGGAACATGATTTTTTAACCATTCTTGGTTCACACGAGCTTTATGAGACGGTGCCGAGACCTGTTGGAACGTCCATGGTCTACGACCGAAATGTTTGCGTGTCCACGGTTGTAAAGCAGCTTCTAAAACATTTTCCCGATAATAAGTCATTCACTTTGACAGCAGGCTCGATAAAAACGATTGGAGAGCGTCCATCAGCGGTCACTGCGGCCCAAACCATTACTTGCGATGGGAAATTGCTTCGAGTGGCCATAAGTAGGCTCAAATTCTCGTATGAGCGTTCGGTCAAGTAAACACGATCGTTTTGAGTGTTTATGAACTGCTCAATTGGAAATTTTTTTCATCAGAAAACAGTGTTAGGAAATTCGCCACGTTCGTGCAGGCGCAACAGCTCCTTTGCTCTTTCGCACCGAACTTTTTTTTGCTTGGCTGAAAGATCGTGTGCTTTTTGGAACTTGTGAGCCTTGATCTCGAGTTCATTTTTCAATATGCGTCGAATGCTGTTTTGCGATATTTTCAGTTATTTGGCCATTTTTCTTCCACTTCGAAGTGGATTTCGTTCAAGTCGAGCATTCACTTTCCGAACCGTTTCTGGCGTTGTTGCGGTTTTTTTTGGTCCACCTCCATAGCGTTTTGCAATGCTACCAGTATCATTGTAAAGTTTTATAGTGCGATACACAAACATTTTATTCACTTTGAGGTGACTGAGCTCACGAACAATGACTGGCTGTGATTTTCCAGCCAAATATAACGCAATCACACTATTAGGTACATTTGAATTTCATCACAGAAAAAAAAAATTCAACAAAACTGAGACGCAAATGCTTTTGATGGCTTATAAACAATATATTGAACTGTCATTAGAACAATTTTGCGACAAAAATCAACCCTTTTTTCAGCACATTTTTAAAGTCTTTACAGTTTTAAAAGACGAAATTAGTAGAAAATATATAAATCCATCTATGACAGCGGCTAAGGCCACATTTGTCTAAAATTAGTAAAACAGTGATCTTAGGGCGCCTTCTTTGTATTGTTCCAGTACTGTACTCAGCTCTTACAATGCGAAATCGTGAATTCTTCAATACTATCATCTACCTGCAAAGATCGCTGTAGCTCACTTCCTCCAAAGTTTTAAATTTTCATGCGTGAGGGTATGTACGAAGCACAGCTTCTAATAATTCTGACAAAATCACTGGTTACGATTTAAAATTTTTCCGATTTCTTAAAAGATTAAATATTACAAAAATCAGTTAGTTCTCCCAACTCATTTCAGACCTTTATTCACTCCTTCATTTCTCTGCAATTCAAGAGTACTCGTAAAACACAACAATTTTTTTCTCAGTGCGTTGAAAATACCGAAGCAAAATCTTGATACCCACCATATCACCACTGCGGGTGGGTGGGTTTCTAGATAACTTGCTTGCAAATACGTGCGCGTGTGCTTTTGACCGTTAATTGAATAGTGATGGATATAGTAAGTCCAATAAAAGCGTTATATGATATTATTTTTTCTAGACACCATCATTTTTCATTCAATTATTCGTAAAAAAATTATTAAAGTTCAGCTGTACTCGGCACTGTCTCAAGCGTCAAAGGGCAAGCGGCCAGTGAACCCATTAATCTTGGCCATTTTTCCGCTAATACTCGCAGACATATGTAAATGTCTGGAGCAGGCAGAAGCGACCAACTAGACAGAAAAAAAAAAAACAACGAATAAAATAGAATAAACCGTAAAGGAAGCCCACTGTCGCGTCAATTGCTGCCTAATTACGATTCCTAGTATTTTTTCTTTTTTACCTGCGTGATTACCGGAAGCGATTGATATCATAATAATTAATTACTGACATAACCGGCGTTTTTATATATCAAATGAAAAAAGTGCTCACTCATTTCTTTCTCCAATTTAAATATATTACTTCATTTCCTGCAAAGTTACTTATTTATATAGGCAAATTTTCTCGCCTTTTTGTTTCATTTGCATTTGCTTAACCCATTTATGCTTTGTTACATTATTACATACCCATTTCATTTTTATTTAAATTTTTTTTTAATTTTCGGTAGACTTTCTTTAATTGCCATTACAAGCAATTTAAAATTTCTACTATATGCATATTTGATAATCCAGAGTAAAATATACCGTAGTAAACAAATTGCTGATGGCGCTACATTTAGGATCCGTTCAGCCAATACCATAACTTTAGATATTTACAAGCCCAATGAGGAGGGAAAAATATTTGTAAAAGTGTACTTAATTTTGTGATTTCCGTTTGTATCTATGTATTGATGCGATATTAGGTACCTCCAAGAGCTTGAGTACTTAAAATGATAATACAAAACAGAAATATTTTTGCAGTGATTTTTTTTTTGTAATGTTTTAGATAATTTTAGAGCGTTTATTTCTTGAGTATGATACCCGGCGTAGGTTCGCCGCAGCTACGAGATACATAGTGTATTCATTCGCTCATATGGCGTCAATGTTGGCTTGAATATTGTCATAAATCGATTGTTAAGCAGGCTGTATGCAAGTTAAGCTGTATGACATGTTAAGCTGATTAAATAGCGCTCGATAGCGCTCGCCATTCGCCGTAACGGCAGCTACGTCCTCATTTTGAAAGATATAAGGAGCGATGATGCTGCCAGCGTGTAAACCGCACGTAAAATGCCCGATGATCTCTCTGAACTTCGTAAATATAATAGCTTATTTGGTTTTTTTTTTTTTTAAAGAAAATTCCCACAATTTAGAAGCGATGCTCTTGCGTAGCCTTATATATACCATATATATATACATATATAATTGGCGCGTACGCCCTCTTTGGGTGTTTGGCCGAGCTCTTCCTCCTATTTGTAATGAGCGTCTTAATGTTGTTCCACAAATGGAGGGATCTACAGTTTCAACCCGACTCCGAACGGCAGATATTTTTGTGAGGGATTTTTTCATGGCAGAAATACACTCGGAGGCTTGCCATTGGCTGCTATTAGAAATGTTCTCTCTCTGAATTCCGAATGGTAATCACGCACCAACCCATTCGGCTACGGACGCCGCGGTAGCCGTACTGAACAGAAATATCAACACAGTTTCTCATTCTCTCTCGATACCGAAAGTTCTTATGCAGCAACAACTCCCTATTCATTGCAAAGCCGCTCGATTTTTAGGTAGTCTGTTAGGTGTTAATATCAAATTCTATATTACACGTTCGTTCTTACGAACTACAACAATCTCCACTGATATACTGACTATGCTTTTTTGTTGCTATTTCTTATACTTTCATTTAAGTTCTTATAGACATTTTTTTCCACAAGCTTTTAGGTCTTGTTTTTCTTATTAACTTCCTCTTTTTCTTCTGTTTCTTAGAAATAGTTCATAAAGTTCTGCGCAATATAAATTCGATTAAGGTTTTTTTCCATTTAATTTCCTTCTTTTTATTGCATTTCGCATTACTTCAGAGGCACGTTTATCTTTCTCATTATAAGGACTATTCAAGTGTGCCTGTGTCCAGGTCCTGCTTTTTCGTCAAAAGAATTTTGCCGCGAAACCAGTGATGATTTCCCACGTTTCCTTGCTACTTATCGTCTTGTCGATTACATTTTCAGAGGTTATATGTGACCGACTAGGGTCAGCGTTCTTGCTATAGCCCTATCGTTTCGTCCTTTATTTCGCACGCCACGAGTTTGCTTACTTCTTCTTCTATCCCCTCGTTCTTTATTGCCCACAACTTTTTCCTCTCAAAGACTAGTAAATACAGTAGGTTCTGTTTTTATGCGGTAGATACGTTCCGCAAGAAACAGCATAAAAAAAGCTACTAGTTCTATAGTAAAACTATAGATACGTTTCAAAAGTGCTAAAACCGCATAAATCTGAAATAATGTAATAAAATCGCATAAAAAAGGGCACTAGTCCCATATTATAACTATAGTTACGTTCCATAGACCGCATGAATCTGAAATAATTAAATAAAATCGCATAAACAAAATATTGTATTTTTGAAAATTATATCTTTATTTAAGAAACGTCAGAATCGAAAAATAAATTTAAGTCAGAAATAGAATCAGACAATACCCACATGTTGCGCGTTCGTTTAGGATTTGGCGTAAAATCACTTTCGTCACTTGAGGAAATGTACACGCCTGATCTAGATAGTTATGCAGGCGGTTCCATACTTGTAGGGTTAGAATTTCTGATGTAATCTGTGATGAGTTTTTGCTTAGCTGGTTTAGAATCTTGTTTATATGTACAATTCCCGATAGGTCGACATGCATTTTGTAATTTAAAAAAAAAACCGCACTATTTCAAAACCGCATAAAAAAAAGCCGCATAAAAACAGAACCTACTGTATATCGGTATTGAACCGCTACTGTGCGGTAAGCACACTTGAAGCTTGGAGCTCTTCCGTGTAAGAAAACGGATAGCGTTAGGCTGGCCCCCTATGTTTGCCAGCAGGCTACTAAGTAGGGATGCCCAGAAAGTTAGTATTGTGCCCAGTCTTATGTTTAGGTATTTTATAGCCTCTTTTGTGGTTAGCGTGTTTGAGCAAGTTTGCATGTTAACTTCTTACGGGATGTGTTTCTTGGTTAGAAGTATTAGCTCCGTTTTCTCTGTGGCTAATTTGAATCTAGCCACGCTTGTGTTCCTATCATAACTTGCTTAAGTTTTCTGCGAACTTCTTCAAGGTTTCGTGCTATGATTACTGCGGAGATATCATCATTTAGCTCTAAGGCGGCTAATATGTCTGCCCATCTTACGCTATTCAAAGCGTTCCTTACCTCTAAGATGGCAAGGAAAACTATTCTTCTGGATTGTATACTGCCCTGTTGCGCTGCTTCTATTCTGTTTATGACAGTTTCAATTGCCTCTATTGTAAATTGTACGCATCTAAAGTCATGCTGTTTTACTGATAGTCCTCCGGCGTTATCTAAAATTGAATATGCCTAGTAAGGATTGTGGTAGCTTTTTTCGATCTCCTTGAGGACTTCTGCGAGTACTCCATCCAGTTCTGGTGGCTTGTTGTTTTTGAGTTTGCTCGCAGCTGACTGGAGTTCCTCACTGGTGAATAGTGGAGGCTCTTTTGTCACGTTTACTTACTTGCATTATTTAAATTAATTTCATTTTAATTAATTTATTATCATTTTGTTGCTTTGTTTTAACATCTTTTATTTATTTTCATTGTATTTTACTTTATGTCGTTGAATTTTTTTATTTTTCTTTTTAATTTATTTTCAGTCTTAATTTATTGTATTGTATTTTATTTTTTTTATAAAAGTGGCTATTATTATTATTACAATTTAATACCTTCTACTTAACTTGTTAATGTAATTAAATTATTTTATTTTACTACTTTATTATTATTATTTTTATTTCATTACTTCAAATGTATTAATTTATTTTATTTTATTTTATTTTATTTTATTTTATTTTATTTTATTTAATTTTATTTTATTTTATTTTATTTTATTTGAGCTTAATCCATCTCGGCTATTGCCGGAGATTACACATCCCGGATAAAATTTTCAAGGGATTGTGCTCTGGTGGAGCGTAGTCCAAGTTCTACGCCCATGCGATTACTATTGCTTAAATATTTAAAAATCTACGAACTATTGCACATGTGTCCAGTATGGTCGACTTCTCCATGTCTTCTAAGAGGTGTTGGTAGTCATACTTCTTCAAGTTTTTTATTAAATGCTTAGGCACTAATCCAGTGGACGATATAATTATTGGAATTATATTCACTTCCCTCGCTTTGTACATCTGTTTCAGTTTTATGGCCAAAGCTGCATACTTCGATACTTTGGTGGAGTATGTGCTTTGGATGTTGCGATTAAGGGGCACCGCTATATCGATTACTTCGATCGTTTTATTTGTATTGTCGAACAAGATAATGTCAGGTTTGTTGGCAGCTGCTGTTTGATCTGTGGATATAAATCCTGGGACAGTTTAAAATTTGCATTTTCGATTATTGCCTTTGGTTCATATTTAAAATACAAGACTTCTGCTTGTAAGAGACCGTGTTTTATCGCAAGTTGTTGGTGGAAGATCTTTGCTATATTGTTATGTCTCATGACATATTCACGGGGGGCAAGTACGCTACATCCAGCAATTATATGGTCGATTGTTTCGCCGTAAATGCCGCACCTTCGGAATCTATCTTCTATTGCCTCGCCATGTATCGACCTTCGGAAATTCCTTGTTGGAATAACTCGGTCTTGGATAGCGATTGCGAAACCTTCTGTTTCAGAAAATAGTTTTCCTTTTTTCAACCATAAATTGGATGATTGTGCGTCGATCCATTCCATTTCGAGATCATGGGGATGGCACCGTGTATTGTTTTGGCCTTCCATGCTGCGATCATTTCTTTTGGGGATTTAACCCCCTCAGGTACTGAGAAATCCTGCTCCATCAGACTTAGCGGGGTAAAGCCGTTATCTGCCATAGCTATAGCTTTAAATAGATGAGACTCCCTGTTTATTTTATTTTATTTTATTTTATTTTTTTTGTTTGTTTTATTTTTATTTATAAAAGTTATTATTATTATTTCACATGAATGTCTTCTACTTTATTTGTTAATGCAATTAAATTTACTTTATTTTATTTAATTTTTTTTCATTTTCTTTCGTAACCTTTTAACCCATTTCTATCCAACCCTTTTAATTGTTTTCTCTTACACCGCTCGTTCACATTTTCCTCCTTTTCCCACTTCTTTTCTCTTTCGATTCATTCTCTTCTTTTGAGTGGTACTACTTTCCAATTTACTTTAGCCAATATCTTTTCTTAAAATAAAATATCCCTCTGCGTTCCTTTGTAATTCATTTTAAGTAGTTTTCAGTTCTCTTTTCCTCTCGAGATATCTATCTAAATGATATATGCAGTTCAGTGTTCCATTCCATTTATATTTACATTCCATTTCATTAAATTTTGTCACATTTCATAACGCGCCTTTTTTAGTTCTTTCCTCTATAATATTTCCATATAACCCCACCACATTCTCGCCCTTGCATAGCCTTACCTCAGTCTCATTACCGCTAAGTGGCCGCCGGTGCGACACTTAATGCCTTCCGCTTTGCGTTAACGAAATGATTGACATTAAATTTGCATCTTCATATCAATGAAACTGTCAGTTTCTTGCCTTCACATACGTTATTGAGTGTACTTGGCAACTCTGAATGACATGCTCACAGTGTCTGCATTGCACGTTTTGCGAGCGACAACTATTGCCCGCTGTAATGCACGCAATCAGCGCCTTAAGTGCGCTTTTAGTAGTGACACTAACAACAATGTCAATAATAATAATAATAATAAATTTTAATGCCACGTTTTTGAGCTTTCCGTTGGTATTTTTGTATTTATTTTTTGTTTTGTTTTTTTTTTTTTTGTTGCGTTTTTGTTTTTTCGCTTTTCACAACCCAGAAATTGCATGTGGGACTTAATGGTGGCATAAGTGAATATTGGCTCAGTTGTTATATGCCAACTTTGTATGTATGCCGCTACCTCCACTCTCGTCGCGCTCACGTGTTCGACATCATGGAACTGGTCTGCCGGCCGGTCAGCCACCCAACAACAAAACAACCTCTAGAGACTCATTCAATCGCAATCTTCGCCAGTCGCCGTCTTGGGCGCCACAACTCATTCATTCATCCCGGCTCGGTGAGCACAGCTGCTCGATAGACGACAGCCGCGATTCCGCCTAGTCAAGCCCACATTGCTTTGGTGCGGTCAACAAGGTGAATGGAAAAGTTTGACTGAACACATTTCATTTTGTATGACTTAATTAATGTAGCCCTGGGTGGCGACAGACTGCCTGGTAAATTTACAAATAGCAATATAAATACTATTTCCTTGCATACAAGTAGTACACGTACGTACACACACATCCGAGTATAAAGTCACGCGAGCTACTTATTGTTAGAAGAAAAAGCAGGCAGGTGCGGTAGATTCATTGTTTGGTGATATCTTTATGCAATTATGTGTGGTTTATTGATTTCCTATTTAAATTTGTTTTGTTTCATATCCTTTTATTCAGATTTTTAATTGCTGCCTACCAATGTATAAAATTTGTAGATACGTACAAATAAATAACGCGCCAGAAGGAAGTAAGTAACCAAAATTTATTATATGCGTTGCGCAGGTAAAGTCATTAAAAGCTTTATTTGTTTTTACAGTTACATTTCAGCCGTATTTACCTTCATAACTGTTGGAATGTTTATATTTGATTTCCTTTCCATTTTGGTTTAACTCTTGCCCAAACATTTGCAATAGGGTTGACATCGGGCGACTGTGACATTCAACATTTCAATCGTATCGATGTTTAGAATTATTGCCTTCTTGTAAAATCTAAGGTTAGGTAGGTTTTTCAAACATCGCCGCAGCTGACGGTAGTGATGTTTTTTTGGTAAATTTTAACATCAAAACTGCATTCAAATTTGGCGGTAAACACAAATAAACGGCCAAATCTTTTTGCGGAGTACCAGCCCCAAACAAGAACCTTAACTGGATACTTAAATGTTGTTGATTATCAGCAGTACACCAAGACCAACATATGCAACTATTCGCCCAAAAGGAAGATTCCGTGAATATTACGTTTTCCCAATTTCATTCTGAATTTTCCATAGGCTATGCAAGTTTTTTTCAATGTGTGATAATGAGAGCAGCGGTATTTTCAAATTGCTTCGGAAGTTGAAGCCTTCCTCACGTAAACGTCTTCGAATCGTGTCTTTGGATACCATTACCACCACTTCTCCTTAAAACTGCTTCAGCATCAAGCAACGATAGATTCGGCTTTTTCATTAACGAATCAATGATCTTCTGATTCTGCCTTAGAGAGGCTTTTATTTTTTATTTTTTATTAGGGTCTCGTACGGGGAAGTCGTCCGTGTTCTTAATTTTGTTATTACCCATTTCGTTCTATTAGACAAACTGTATTTTGTCCAATGTAGATTTATCTCGATCTTATTGACTCCTGAACAAGTATGCTTAGAGTCGAGTTAAAGTAATCAACCAAAAGAGTAAAAGAGTAGGAACATTATTTTAACCTAGACATTATTAAACCTTAACAACCGATTAACCTAGCATACCGTAGGATAACGTAGAACAGAGGAATATGTCGTAGGTTCCAACAGTGGGCATAACATGCTAGTTCTTCAAAGATTGTCCAGATAGCTATTAAACGAGCTATGTACGACTTTTTTCTGGAACATTGGTGAGGATGATGGTCACAGCGGTTTGAATTTTCTCGACCGATTCATGACTCTTTTCTTTTCTACCTAAATGCGGTTTCGGATATATTTCTTAGTAGCAGGGTGTCAAATCAAGGTGGAGCACCATTACAGTAGTGCAATGAAATAATTTTCTTTTCTGTCAGACATTACCTCAGCAAACTACCTCTGACCCGTGAAATGATGCTTTATTGTGAAAAAAGCGTCAACTGAAAATTTATAGAAATTCAAGCCGCATGGGACTTATTACTGCCCCCAATCGTTCCAAGACACCCAAGTAAGACTTATTGGTAACGGTTTGACTGGGCTGAACAAATTCTTTCTGCACAATTGTCTGAAAAACTGGGACTTTTTCAATAACTTTAGGGTGTAATGTAATCTGTTGGCGACCTAATCTGGTCTTTCTTCATTACTAAGCGTTCCTCTATTCGATTTAAATCGCTTGTGTCACACGCAAATTTGCGTTAAAAATTCTCATAGTACGCAATATTTAATGCGTTTTGGTGCAAAATTTGCTTGACACTCTTTTTCCGATTGCAGTTTAAAATATACTAATAAAGGTGATGTAATAACCGAAGTTAATTAAATATTCGTATTTCATAGTATGAGAATACTGTACAGTTTATCGAGAAAAATCAAAAAAATACCAGCAGATTGCAAATAATTTCTTGTTTTTGTTTTTGCTTTCAAAAACCTCGGTTTTTTTTAGTATAGAGCGTACATTACATGCGTGGCTGAAAGTGTTTACTAGAAGCAAAGTTCAACAGTTTTTACTTTGTTTCATTGAAAATTGCTCTACGAGTATTGACGTATCACGCGTGCCAAAGATCAAGAGCTTGGAAGTTATTGCAAATTAAACACTGTGTGAATATTTTATCGTAATAAATATATTGCTTACTCATTTTACGATTGCTACAAGAGTTAGAAGATGCTTAGAAATTATATTCTTTAAAAGAATACTTTTATTGTTTGAGACTAATAGCAGAAAAGTGTTTTCTTTGAGGCTCAAAAAATTAGCTGTAAGAACTGGTATGAATGCAGCAATGAAGTATCACTCAAGGTTAACTCTTCTTCATAACATTTTTTTTATTACGAAAAGGAAGCAACGAAAGCCTGTACCTAATCTGAGTGGGACTTTAATTCGAATTACTTATAAATCTCTTGCCGTCCATGTACCAATTCCGCTGGTATTAACGTTGAAAAAAGCGACTATTTGTTATTAATTATTTTATTCACTTCAATACACTTATTTAAATAATGATGATACAAGAATGGCAAACTGTGTTGACATTTCTGTTCAGTAAGGTTTGGCAAGTCATCATGAATCGTTTAACGCCCGAAAAATGCTACCAAATAGTGGAAACTTTCTTTGAAAAAACAAAAAAAAAATCTTGTTCGCACAGTTCATAAAGCACTGTCGGCTTCATCGGTCTTTATTCCTTTCGCAATGAGGAAGAAGCTGCCGTAACGGTGAATGGCGAGCACTATCAAGCCATGCTGACTGAATTTTTGTTTCCAAAACTTAATCAGCTAAACAAGACGACAATAAGAGGACGCAATTTGCCATACAGCGAGCTTAACATTCGATTTATTGCAATATTCAAGCCACCATTGACGCTATACATGCAGATTTATTGAAAAAAGTAGTAAAAAATAGACTAATCGAGTGAATAGACTTTGTAACCCGTATCAGCGGTGGAAATATGCCGCATATCCACCAGATTATAAAAAGAAGAAACTTATTCCTAAAATATTTATGTTTTGTATTATCATTTTAAATTCTCAACTTCTTGAATACACCCTATACCTACCTCAGATATGATAATAAGACTAGGAAAAGTGCTCCACAAAGTCTCATCGAAAATTAATGGAACTCGAGACCAACAACTTCGTAGCTGTCCACTTCCTAATACTAGCGAAATTCCCCTTCTCTATATTCGAGATTGAAGAAAATAGAACAAAAAAATAAAACAATTTGGCCATCGAATTAAAAATATATGTAATTTTGTCTTTTTATGAATTAAAAAAATTTATTTGAGCTTTTACTCAACAAATTCAAAATGAAAAAAAAAAAAAATTCCATGACATTCCATCACATATATTTACATATTTACACATAATACAAGTATATACATACATATGAACATATATGTATATAATTGGCGCGTACACCCTTTTTGGGTGTTTGGCCGAGCTCCTAATCCTATTTGTGGAGGGACCTACAGTTTCAAGCCGACCCCGAACGGCAGATATTTTCTTTTGAATATAAGGATGGCGAAACAAAATTTTCTTGATGCTAGGCCCCAAATTTTTTCTAAGGCCAAAAATTTGCGACACCTATTAACTTACTTTTTTATTATTATTGTTATTTAATATTTAACTCTCCCACCAACGCTTGGAAATTGCCAAGGAATTCCCAGTGGAAAAATTCACTTTTACCAAAATTTGGTTTAAAATCTTTACAGGTCGTTCTTATTTATTTTTATCTTTTAATCTTATTTATATGTTGATTTAGTAAATCTAAAAATTCAAGTTTCTTGCAGACTAAATAAAACTAACAACTAACAGTATTGGTTACAAATATATGTACATATTTTGCAATTTGAGTGAAATTATGTGATAATGAAATGTGAAAATGTGTGATAATTTGAAATTATATAATATTTAGATGTCTATAAATCAAAAGCCAAATAACTTTAAATAAACAGTTCTAAGGCGCTCTAGGAAGAGTAAATCACTACTCCGAAGATTTTTTTGAGGTACGTGCAAATAAATTCGCTCTAAGAATAAAGGCGAGTCAACTCTCCCATTTATAATAGATATAATATCGAAAACAGAGCTGAGAGATAGTATACTTCCTCTGTTTTGAAACGATTTTAAATTTAATAATGCAAGCCTTGCCTCGTATGAAGGTATCGGATCAACGAAGTTTAAAGACCTACTTGCAAAACGAAAAACTTTTTTTAATGCTTTCAAGTCTACTGATATCTCACTGATGAAATGCCAAAAAACGATGCCTTACACTTTATTAAAAATTATATACCATATATAATTTTAATTATCTATTTTTCATAGAGACCTCGAAAGCCTCTTGAAAAAAATAAAATGTCAAACAATTAAAAAAATGGAAACCTATTTAAATTTTCTTTCGAAAATTGTAATTTGAATAGCATTAATAATAAAGTTACCGCTTGGTGGACTAGAATTGAATCAGAAAATAAGGAAATAAATAAAAACAACAAAAATAATCTTGTTTTGGACTCAAACATACTAAAAAAGTAATATTATAACAAGATATGGTGGCCAAGAGTTATAATAAACGAGGAGCTCTGGAGAATAACACAGCAAAATAGCATCACCAATGAAATATAGATACGAAAATATGGATGGATAGGGCATACTCTGCGAGAGTCTTATGAGGAAATACCGCATGCCGCCTTGACTTGAAACCCGCAAGGAACGAGAAGAAGAGGCAGACCATTGATGACTCCGCAATGAAACTGGAAAATCGTTTAATGAACTAAGGTGTATGTCTAGAAATAGAAACGTTTGGAAAACTTTGGTTGAATCCTTAAGCTTCTAAAGGACTATGAAATAATAATAATAATAATAATAATGGTAGTAATAATAATATAATAGTAAAATTTTGGCCTAACAAAATAATATATTAATATGTTGCTTTTAGATGTTTCTTAAGGGGACAGACACCTGTAAACGGCCATATTTTCCCTGATTTTCATTAAAATTATTTAAAATGAAGAAGTCAATATATTTCTTTCAAAATTTGCATACAGTTTATTTATACATTAAATAATATAACATTTTTTTTATTTTTTATTTCAATCAATTAAAATTGCGGATGTACCCGCAATCCTTTCAGGAGCTTCTCAATCGGCGGACATTGTAGCATCGGCGTCAGTGACCTGAATACCAAAAACCAAAAATTTGTTTGTTTATTAATGTTATAATTTCTATATGAATTAAACAAAAATGGAAAAAAAAATCGCGGAATAAAATGCCTAGAAAAAAAATGAATTTTCGGCGAATAATTTTCCTACTATTTTTGCTTTGAAAAAATTATTTTTTTCAAAAATTTTCAAAATTGTAAATTCACATAGATTTCAATTCAGTAATATCATAAAAAAATGCAAAAGTGCAAAAAGTGCAAAATTTCAGGGAGATCGGTCAATAACCTTTCGAGTTATCGAAAAATATAGTTTTCATAAAAACGCGTCTAAAGTTTGAACACAAAACGTAACTATACCTCTCCCAGCGCTCGAACGCAAAGAATAGAGTCGTCACGGTTGACGATCTATAACACCTATAAGAAATACTTAAATTTACGTTCCCAAAATTTTTTTGACATAAGTATTCTCAAAGGATTATATTAACATTTTGTGAAAAAAAGTTAATACCAAAATTTTACAGGTATCTGTTCCCTTAAATTGTTTAAGCAACTTATTGTGGAAGCTTAATAACTTTTTTTATTTTACCTGGAATGTAATTTTTTCGGGGTGTATATAAAAAATTGTCTAAATTATTACTTTTTCCACTAATGTTCAATGTTAAATAAAATAAAAAGTAAAAATAAAAAATAGGTGTATGATTTTTTAACCATTTTTTTTTGTATTGTATTTATTTTTGGTCATTCTAATATACACTTAAGAATAAAATAATAGATTGCGATATTTTACATAAATTTGGCTGCTTTTATTTTGTTTTAATTCTCGTTATTTTTTTATAAAATCATAGCTCATGCTACAAATAATACCATAGAAATCAGAATTTCAAACTTTGTACAAAATTTATAAAAATTCGTAAAATGTTCGTCAAACTTTAAAACTTTTGGATTAAAAATTTCGCGTATGTAATTTTAAGATAATAAAGAGCAAGTTTAAAGAGGCCAGAAAATAGAGTTTAGTTTTAATTATTTTTTCTCTTAACGGTACTATGCATTTTCTTCCATAGAATGCACAAACATTTTGTTTTAAATTGAGAAAATGCGCAGCAACGACAACTTAAGCCACTTCAAATTAGCGCTTTAATATAATAAATAAGATGGACTATAAAACTGCATACCCAAATTTAGGGATTCATTAGAGAAAATATTGGCACTTACAAAATAATTCGTTTAATTCTAAAATATTAGTTACCAATGCACAAAAATAAATTAATAAAAACACGGCATCCGCTCCTAAGGCAAACAAGGGCATGACGTATCGCAGACGTCAAATGTAGCCAAGGGGTTAAAGGCTTGAAAATTTCACGAAAATTTGCTGTATTTTTTTTTTTAAATTTTCTTCAACAAAGTTTGAAACCTTGATTTATGTGATTTTTGTAACAAAAAAAAAAACAATAAAAAAGGTTTTCAAAACTACTAAAATGTCGCGATTCTATTATTTTGCTTGTAAGTGTACATATAGTGACATACATCAGCGGCATGGTACGTAAAATGTATGTATCTTATGATTAACGAACTGCTAAAATGGCTCATAACTGCAGGCATACTACTCATACATGCATACATACATCTCAGGCCCTTACTTTGTTTCATAAATATCCTACTTGCCTCCTTTTGAATTCGGCTTCTTGAAATGTCAATAACATTTAAAAAATTTTAAGATCAGTAAGACTCTATTGTATATGTAATTTGATCATTTTGCGCACCTACCAACTTGGACATATACAGGGTTGCCCATATTCGACGGACCCATCTGGCAATCCTCTTTTGACAGACACGTCAGATCGCTTAATGAAGCGTCAGTCCAAGCAGATTTTCACCATGGAGCAGTACATGTCACGCGAGCGCTTCCAAATTGTTGAAATTTACATTCAACAAAAGAAGTCAGTTGGGAAAACTCAACGTGCGTAAAAAAATTAAATAATGTGAAAAGTGCGCCTTCTAAGAACACCGTTAAACGTTTGTACGAAAGGTTTTCGACTGGTGATGCTCTTTCTAATCCAAAGAGGCCAAATCAAAACCGACCAAGACGATCGGATGAGAATATTGCTCTTGTACGGGCCAGTGTTGAGACGTCGCCAAGGACATCCCAAAATCGCCGTTCTCAGCAGTTGGGCATTGCTCCGCCCACTTTACAACGACTTATCCGCATTGATTTGCATTTGTTTCCGTATAAGATTCAATTGACGCAAAGATTGGTGCCTGCGGACAAGCCTCGTCGATTGGAATGGGCCCAAAGAGTCATCGAAATGGCTGAGGTCCGTCGAATATGGGCAACCCAGTATCTTTCTTTTACCATACAAACAGCTGCAGGTCATTGCTGCTATTGTTGTCAAATTCTAATTTCTATTTGTTCCTATTCTTTAGCAGCCAAAAGTCTGCACATGAATGTGGGTTAAATTAAATTTAGTACCGCTTTCGTTTTCATGCTCATGCTTTAATCGTATTTATATAATATTTATTTTTAAATAAGAAGTAACTTATTTATTTTAAACGAACAAAAAAAACCGCTAAAAACCCGAGCAAATATTGAATTTGCGCGCACAAATTATGTTTGAAACGCCTCATCGACTTTTACGGCCCACCGAAACGATAAGCCAACGTCAAAAACCGGCTATCTGACGATGTCGCAGAAACCCTCAGCCAGGTACTGCCGCCTGTCTGACTAAGCGACTGCCTAACTGACTGAATGTGACGTCAAAGCTTGGCGCAGCGAGTATCAACGTTGTGGCTCACTGGCACTAAGCTGAGTTGAAATGAGCTGAACTTGCGCTGAGCTGTGTTTTAAGTACCTACACCTAAATGTGCAAAGTAAAAGAAATTAAATGCTAATACAAGTCGTTTGACGCATTGCTTTTGGCACACAAAGTAAAGATAAATAACAATTATAAATACATTTTAACAAAATAATACAAAACATATAACAAAATAACAGAATAAAGCTATGAATACACACCAGTGCGCAGCCAGCGGTAAATCGGACTATTTTGATAACATCGTAGGTAGAACCGGTTCCTGAGGAGTTTGAGCGGGTCATTGTACCAATCTATTGGTATAGGTAAGATATCCATCATCAGTTCGTTGCCAAAATATACAATGACTGAGATTACCTGATTTTATAATACCGAGAGCCCCATTCAGTATTCTAAAAAAAGTACTTTGGATAGAACGTTGAACAAATTCCCAAAAATATAAGTAATATATGCTAAAATTTAATTTAAAAAAGAATTGTAAATTACCGAAAATGTGTAGTGAAGAATACATCTTATTTTGTAGGGCTGTACAATGAATATCCTCACGCCACACTTTCAACTGTAGAAATTTCAAAAAAAAGGATTTTTTTTATTTAAAGGATACTCTAAAACCCTAAAACTAGAGGCATAAGCACTGGCTGCCAGAACTTAAAGCAACTAGAAGTTATTCAGTTTATTTATATACATAGGTAAGCAGCAGTTTAAGTGAGATTATAATTATTTAGATAACCTTATTTACAAAATTTATATACGACGCACTATGCGGATCATTAAAACTAATGCGAAGTCGATTTGGAAATTTGTAAGCTCGGAAAAGTCGTATTCAATTATACCTACTTCGTCGTGTCGGTAATGTTTCCGATTAAAAGAGTTCAAAGATGTTGGAATTGTATTCGCCAATAAACTTATTAACTTCATTCTTATTAAATTGTATTCAGTGCTAAGCTTCATTCGTTCGCTGTGAGCGAATTTGAAGGAATAAGCTGATTTTCTGACGTAATAAGTTCGATTAGGTGACAGCAGTTTATTTAGAATAGAGGTTCGCAAAAACTGATATTGTGTCGGTCACTTAAGAAAAAAGGTAATGCTCGTTACCATCTGAAGAATGACTGACTGGAAATGAGCGGGCATAATTGTGCTGTCCCCACTAAGTAGCTGCCAAAGTTGCTTTCAAAATCTTGCTCCGAATGGCCACATATTGTATTCTATCTCTTTTAGATACATTGCAGAGCGCAGTTTTTAGAAACAATTTTTTAATTTTTGACGTGATAACGTCTTATAATTCGATTTAGCCGGCTGCACGCACGAAAAAATGTGTCGTTACCTTGCTCATTTGTCGTTACCTTGAATGAACTGCAAGCGAAAGCGCGGAACGAACAAAGCAAACGAACGGCAACGTTCGACATCTTACTCTCTCCTACTTAAGTGAGCGTATATATGTATTGTATTTGCATATGCCTTCTTCCTGTGTGCATGGTAATGAACCATTTCTCAGTTGAGAATAGGACGATGATAGAAAAAGTAGGAAATGAAAGGGAGTGTTTCGAGTGTAAAGTGTCTTGAAAAAAGCAAATCGATGATGGTGCCTCTTAGTGTTGTTGACTTATTAACGTCTGATGCACAATCGAAATTGAAGATATCTTTCATGAATTTGATAAATGTTTCGTCATTCTCCACGTTTGTGTAAATGTAACTTGACCTATTCCATTGCAATTCCATTTACCTCCTCCTCTATATCCATACAAAATATCTATCAAACAAATAAAATTAAAATTTTGTTTTGAAAATTGCAACCATTCCATCAATATTTTCTTATGACGTTGTCACGTTAAACTATCGTCAGTAAACCGACTTTACAGACAACCTCTTTTTTTTTTAATTTTGAATCTCATTTCAAGGGCGCCAGCTTCACATCAATGGTTTCTAATAGCTAACATACACTCCCAATGTTGCTCCAACATACTCAACTTAAAAATGTATATTTGAACTGGAAGTGAGCTTTCCCTGTTTTCCCTGAGCGAATGCACCGATAACACCGTGTTGGATTTTGAACTATTTTTGTGGAGAAAGTTTTTGATTGTTGAATTCACTTGTAAATTCAATGGCAACGAGAAATCGGTAAGTGGAAATTGGCTTCAATTACATAAAAGTTGCATTGATCATTTTCTAAAAAACACTTGCCATTAAATATGGAACATAATTCCTTGTAAATAACCTCGAATGCTTTATTCTATCAACTAAATTTTTCAATATGTTTTTTTGACTTCCGGCACTTATCTCACCAAAACCAACTCTAGTTGCATCTTCCAACTTTTGAATACTCACTGAATGGTTATCGTCACATTTACGCTGAATGGCGCCCAATAGAAGACTAGTTTAAAGTAGTCAAACTCAAACTTATATTAGCGTTTCAGCTGATTACTCGATATTTGAAAAAGTTCTAAAGTTTTTAATATTTTCTACTTGCTTTGAGCAAAAATCGACACATTTTGTAATGATTTTACCAAAAATGAAATTTTCTGGCACGTCAAGGATATAATTTTAGTTATAAAAGACCAACAAATGTATATTTCAAATTTAAAACTTTAGATGGGCAACCTGTGTTATTAATTTTTTGAGTATAGAACTGAAAGATATCGACTTCAGCGATCTTTGGTTTCTGTCTGGTGGCCTGTTTCAGCATACAGCTCTCAAATAATTAATCTGCTGGTTCCATCAATATGTTTGGACTACTTTGACGCATTTAAAGTCAATATAAGTAATTCAATATGTTGAACCGGATCGGATTTGCTATAATGTTAGTTAGGGAGTGGTTCAGGAACAAACTTTATAACTCTCAATTATTCCGGAAATAATAGTTTGGTAATTATTTGTCTTCAAAGTGCCCTCGGGGACTTTGGCACATTCTTTTTCTATTATTTCACTAAATATAGACTCTCACGCGGTTTTTTTGCTTATTTTTATACTTGTATTCGAAATATTTCGATGAAAATTAAATGCAAATGCATTTACCTCTATTATAATTTTCCAATCTTAAACGCGAATAAGAATTCATTGTAATTGACTATAGTATAGTGTTGCCGGATGCTTGCAAATGAAAATAAAAATGAAGTATTTCAGTTCTTTGTTGATGATGGGGATGGGGGCTATTGTGCCTCCTTACTACACACACGCATATGACGTTTTAATTTTGGCTTCAATGGTTTCAACGCGGAAAGGATTTCTACGCAAAAATACTGCGGATTGAGTAGCCGGAGTTGGACTGATAAGGGTTTTTTTTTTGAAGTGCGGCCGAGGGCCTAAGCAAAAAATGTACAAATTCGCAAAAACACTTCTAGTCGACGCTCCTGCAAGATTCAATTTTATATGTTGATATTTTTAAAAATTCTTTTCTTAACTAAACCAAAAAACTACTGCCGATTTACAAACAACCTTCCACTGAACGTCTCTGCATGCGAACTTCGTTCTTATTTCAGGTGTCTGGCAACACCAACTTTTCGCTAAATTACAGAATTTAAAAATAAATTAGTTAAAAATTAAAGGGTGGTCAAGTTTCAAGAGCCGGTGTTGATTTTGAATAAAATACAATTTTTTTAGGAAATTATTGTCATTGCTCTTTATTATGATAATATTGGTATGACTCAATTACGTATGGAACAAAATATTGGCCAAATGGCTGCCGCGGCCTCGGCGGCACACCCACATCCGATGGTCCAAATTTTCGATGACGCTGAGGCATAATTGAGGATCTATGCCGTTAATGTGCCCAATTATCTCATCCTTTAGCTCTTGAATTGTTGCTGGCTTATCGACGTACACCTTTTCTTTCAAATAACCCCAAAGAAAGAAGTCCAACGGTGTCGTTGACGTTTAGGTGTGGATGACATTCAACATCGGCCCTTGAAATTTAACCACCCTTTATAAGCCTTCGGAGGGTGCGGTTTTCAGTTTTAAGATGGCGATACACCCCTCTATCCACCCCTTACAACCTTTTTTCCAAAACATGTTACATTATACTAAATTTTTTCCCCCAAACCACCACCAATCTCTCTGTCTCAAAAATATAATCAGGCAGAATTTTTGTGTTTGAAAATTTTTAATTTAGAGATCTTATGGGATAACTCTAAAATGCTGCTACTTCAAAAGCACTGTGATTAAATCCCGATATTCTGCGGATAATGCAGGCAAATTCCAGGTTTTTAAGAATAATATTGTCCTAGCCATTCGAATACTTTTGGTATTTACGAACTGTGTTTAAGCAAAATCGACAGATTTCGTAAATGTGATGAAAGTTTTTAGTGATAAATTGAATTTCTGATAATATTAGCTGCCAAAGTAAAAAATATCGGTAGTCCAAATCCCAAACTGTAGACGGGCCACCCCGAAGCTTTAATTTTTCGAGTACAGAAGTTGAAGATAAGGAATTCGCCGATGTCTGGCTTCAATTGGGTGGCAAATTTCGCCACTTAACTCTCTAATAATCCATCCACTAAGTCCGCTAAATGTATTCTCAATCAGATATCAGTAGGTGCCTCGAATCTCCAACCCTTTCGTGAAATAAAGTCTGAAACTATCAGCAAATGCCTTGAACAATTGGATTGAGCAGCCAGCTGAGACAGGTTTGCAATTAGGCTTTATTTATTTTATATTATTACTAAAAAATATATACATACATATGTATATATGCTTGCACGTATAAATTTTATTCTTCGAAACTATCCCAAATTTATTAAACTGTGTGTAAACATATACACTTGTATATACATATGTATGTATGTATGTGAGACTAAAAACAATTATTTTAACAACAAAACTCACCAGCAATGAGAACAGCATAAATTTGACGTTTAAATAAATACAGAAGTACGCCAACCCAACGGCTTGTTCGTCATCGCAACGGTCGGATAAGTTTTTGCGTACACACAAAGAGGGAACAAAAACACAAATAACAAAAATTTTAGTGAGGAAAAAAGTGCTCGTGTTTACCGTTGACGACAAACGTACGATATTGCCACCGTTGAGCTGATGGATTTGGCTGAGTAATTGATTTGGTTGCCTGTACCGCCACTGGCAGGGTTGACTGGGTATTGCGTATTGCTCATTGACCGCGGTGCCTTATGGCATGGATTACGGCTCATTCAGCTGGTGTTTATTTTTGGTATTCGACAGTACTTATTTGTTTTGGTTCTTCTTTCTCTTCTTCTTCTTCTTATCAGCAGCTTTACTTCGAAATATTCAGCGCATTTGTTCATAAAGTTATTTATTATTACTTGCTTATATTAAATACTTGTGTCCATTTTTCATCAATTCAATCAGTTGAGAGCCTCTGTGTGCGTACTCCGCATAAAATCAACTACAAAAAATGTTTCAGCTTCAATGCACTTTTAAGCAGATTTCCGCTACTCACTGCTAACAACTTTTGCATCTGCATATTAAATTTTTGCTTTTCTCCGTATTGAAATAAGTGTCTAGCCTCGCATAAGCAAGAACTTTGGACTCTCTGAGGCGTATGAATAGTGTCGCGTGGTTTCAAACTGGAAATATAATATAATTTGTAATACGTATGCTAATTATAATACACTGATTAGCCGGAAGATTGTTCAATGGTCGCTTGAATGAGAATTCCGCGAAAGTAGTCATTTGTGGAATGCTGTGGAGTAATTATTTGTGAAAAAACAGGAAAAAAGCGAAAAAAAAAATTAAATTTTCCAATTTAATAAGAACAAACAAAAAACATTTGCTTCCTTCCCTTCTTCATTGCTAGTTGCTCGTTGGTAGCAGTTTTTCTCGCATGAGAGAATTAGAATTAGGCCGAATAACTACTGAAAAGCGTAGAGGAAGTGTTTTCTCGAAATGATATTCATGTGCTACCAAAAAATAGCAGAAAATATGTCTAATGAAGCATTAATTTGCATTAAGAATAAAAATAATTTATTCATATCCGCAATGTGTCCAAAATTTCATGCTTTACACTGACCTTCTTTTCATTTACGTTCTGAGCGGCATTCGTCTTTCGAGTTAATTATGCTAGCCATGCCAATTTTAGTGTTTATCTGGCTTATTTGAGGGCCGAGTGTCTGCGAGGTCATCGAATGGTCAACCACTTGGTATACAACCGTTGCCACTGCCCAGCCTGCTCGCAATGCTTTCGATACACGTATTTAGCATTTGCATATCCTTGGAAGTAGGCCATAGCCACCCTTGCACTACACTTCGTCCGTTTCTCGTCAGTTCCTTTGAAGATAGCTAAATACATGCAGGGGGACATTAACTATTAATAATTAAGAATGCAAAGTAAAAATGCTTAAATTATATAAATTTCTATTTTATTTATTTTTCTTCTTTGTAATTTATTTTAAAACCTTTTCTGGTGGCGACGCTAAATACTTTTTAAATATTTTTTTATTGACTATTTTTTCATCCCCTCGAATTTTCGAATCATAAAAGATACATTTCTTTCGTTGTTGTAAATAAAATTTTACTAAACTAATGAAGCAACAACACTCAACCTTGAACGGCCTTCATGTTGTCCACAAAATTATAATGCTACTGCTTCACTGATTACAAAGGAACTGAAAAATTATCAAAAATAACTTTGAATGAAGTAGATAGCATTTATTTGTTTTTTTTTTTTTTGTGTTTTGGTTTATTTTTTATTCCTCTTCGCCTATAATGACGCGTTCACGCAGGGAAACTTTTGTTACTTCAATTCTTCGTTGGTGCCATCCGTGTCGTTCACAAAATTGCAATTCCTTCTGTTTTTCGTATGCAGCCAATAACAACACTGAGAAGATTGAAAATTCAAAGTCAGTTGCCTGAGCACAAGCAACTCAATGCCGCTCTTCTTTATTCGTATTTTCCTCTTCCAGAAGCTTGGAGTTGCTTCAACAAAAGTTTCACTTTATGAATGCAGCAAAATCGCAGTGGTACCCCGCAGACTTGTGAAATTTTTGAATTTTTGTATCTTCTGCCTTTTATACGAAAAGAAACAAAAATGAGTTGTCTTAGGACAGACGAATTAGAATGCTGAGAGGGCAATAAACCCTCAGCACGTATTTTCCTATCCACAATGTAATGCTGCGGTAGCGATTGACCCCTGCACATTCTAAATTCTATTTACGAAAAGCACACGCTACTGCATATCTTGATTTCCCTCACTAGATTGCCGCGCATACTCGCCGCGACTTTGAGACTAAAAGCCGACTGGGCTAAATTTTATTCAAATTCATAAAACATTTTCAAACGGGGATTCACTATCAAAGTTTCTCACATATTCGCCTTTTTTAAACTCAAATACATATATGTATGTATGTCTGTACTTATACATTAGGATAGCCTGCAAAACATTTTTTTGTTGTAATTACCTCTTTCGTAAAAAACAAAATTGAGCCACCTACATTTTTATTTATTTTTATTATTTTTATTTTTATTAATATTTACCCGCGCCGCTTGGGCTTTTAATGAGATATTTTGTTGTTAAATATTTTACTGATGTGCCTTCATGACTGATCTAAAGTTGTGCGTAATATTCGCCCACCTCTCTCTGGATCAGGTCGACCTCCATATACATAAATACATCGCGCAAGTCAACAGCAGATGAGCCCCGGAGGCCACTTGTGAGAAAACTAAACAGATTCGGCCTAGAAAGAATGAGCACAGAACTAAGTTCCTTTTCAATCTGGTGTTCCACTACTACCCTCCTGGGAGCATCACCTAATGGGAGCACCTGAGAAACGTATGTTCTGTCTCAACTGCAGGAACGAGGTGGAGAGTATTTTTTCTGCCCTAGCCAAAACGCATTATCGCTATTTAAACTCTTACTTCTTGGGATGACTAGCAGACTTGGAATCGGCAATCATTTACAGTATTTTATCGTTTATCCAAGAGACGAAGTAATTTCACCACATTGAGAACTAGAGGCGGAACTTGAGTCCAAACTGGTGGTATTATAATGGGCATGTAGGCCTAAGTAGGCTCCCTCTTTACCCTAATGAAGTGTGGCAAACTCTGTAGTACGCACAGATAAGCACAGAGATTTAAAAATACGCACGCCTTTTTCCCCCATAAACTTAAGATTACTGTATTTCAAACAAGGCAATTCTAATGCTAATATTAAGTAAATTTATTGCATTATAAAGTGTTTCGAACTTTTTACAAATTTGAAAAAATACTGTTATATCAAAATACAACATATATTTTTTCCAATTTTCAATAGCAACGTACCTTAAAACAATAGAAATTCGTACTGAGTTTCACTGAGACATCTCAGTTTTTACACGAGCCAGTAAGACGGCCTTGGAGAAATTAATTGCTCTCCTTATTTGAATATATTCGCTGTGCTATTACAAATAACCGTTATTTGAATAAAAAAGTCTGTAATCCCACTAGTAATATCACTAGTTTTAATATTTAGTGCGGACGGAGAATTAAAATTTAGTATACAAGCAATCATCTCTAACTACACTGCCTCATACGTATTAACATACTAATAAGTATAGGTATAATCTCTACAATACATTTTGCTGCTTTGGCTGATTCCACTAATTTCATATTTACATACATAAAGAGCGTATGAATAAACAACTAAGCTAGGCTAAGTTGAAATAACAACAAAAAAAAAAACCACTAAAAATCATTGGGTATATTCCATAACTGGTTGGCGAAAATATGTACAGAGGGAGATTATTGCAATACAGGTGGAGCTGTGCTTTAATAGCGGCGAGACAGACGCTTAAATGGAATTTTATTATTCAATTAATTTTGCGCTACTGTGCGAATCTTTTTTTTTTATTTACATTTTTTTCTTCTTGTTTATAATGACTTCAATTTCCACGCTAGGATACGCTTGATTTTGATTTGGCTCCCACATACGTATATACGTGCATATGTGTTATATTTAAGTTTTGTTATATTTCATTTCAATTTTAAAATCCTATCAACACATTTCTTAATGTAGATACTCGTGCTTATATGTATATACGCAGTAGTCTGAGATTTTTGAAAGTCATCATTAGTTATTTTTTTTAATTTTTGTTTATCAGGGGAATTATTACTTTACCTTTGGACTTGTTGCTAAATGCTGCTCTATCATTTAACCCGCAAAATATTTATATAGAATATACTCGTCATGACGAAACAATACCTTTTAACTCACACTTGTCATAAAGTTAAATAAAAAAGTGCATGGGTATGCGCTTCCAATAACGAATCAATAGTAACTCTTTTCCAGAATAGAAAAATATATATATACATACCTATATGCCCCCATTGGCCGCTGTAGCTGGAAAGGGTGAAGATTTACTTTCATTTACGCGCACGAAACACCAATTGATAGAAAAAGTTGTTTTTTTAAAAAGCGGTTGCTCCTCAACAGACAATGGCAAACCTTCGTGTGTGTTTCTGCTTTTATTTTTCCGTGAAAAAACTCCGTATAAAAACCTCATACGGCCTTCGGAGGCAGCACAAAACTACAAGTTCCTCCATTTGTTGAAATACATCGAACCACATAACAGCTCGGAGAAGCGCAGCTGAATAACCTACGAAGGGAGTAAGTGCCAATTATTATTATCATTAGAGTAAAAAATTGGCGATATTTTTGACCAGTTTCGACTACTTTTTCTTTGTGTGTTAAATTTTTATAAAAACTTTGTTCATTCTACAAAAAAAATGTCATATATGTAAATGCAAGTTTCAATTTGCGTACGAGATTTATAAAAATTCGAAAAATTTTCTCGAAAATGTAATTAAAATAAAATTTGATAACTTTCTTAAAATAACGCCTCACTTTTTGAGGAAAAATGAATGGGGCGGCCAAAATTATGCATTTTATATTATTATTTTAATCTGGCAACTTTAGTTATTTAATTATAATGTGCATTAAGCCAAATATCCTATAATGCCACACCTTAATCTTTATATGGTATAATTTTTAAAAGGAAATAAATTTAGTTTGTTGACAACAAATAAAAATTTTTTTTAGAAAGCCAACATCCAATACTAAATTGTTTGCCAAAATTAATTAATTTTACAGCGCAAAAATTCCATACTGTTTTCGCTAAGTAAACTCCTTTTTGCAGAAAAATAATGCTTAAGCTTTTGAAAGCAGTTAAAGGATTAAATTTTTCTCGCTGACTAGCATTTTTTACTGTCGCTATAGGGCGAGTTCGAAATAAAGAAATTCAATAAATACAAAAATCAGCATCCAATCCACAACTGAATTTAGGTCAACTAAAGTAGCGCATTGCGTGTTTGTATTGGTTTTTTCCTTCTTTAATTTTTTCTTTTATTTTTTCTTACATTTTATTTTGTATTTAAGTTTGCTTTATTTAAGATATTACATTATTGAGTTTTTTGCATAGGTATTATTTATTTTATTTTGCTATATTTTATTTTACTTTTTATTGCCTCAATTTATTTTATTTTACTATATTTAATTAATTTTGTTAGATTTAGTTAATTTTTTTTATTTCCAGTTTCATTCTTTAATTTTCAATAAATTTTATTTCATGGAATGTTTCTTTATTTTTTATATTTTTTAGGTAGGTAGGTAAAATGGTTGAAGTGCACCTGGCACTCCTCAAGTAGCACTAAAGCGCTGTTTTGATACCAATATGAGACCTACAACAGGTAGATATCTACAGCTAGCCAGAGCTGTTGATATAATGGAGAAGATTGATTGGATTTAGGTTGGCGCACGTCCCCAGGCTGACGAAGAAATGAGCTCCCAGTGACCTTAGTAGTCTACCTGCCAAATCCGGAGATTTACAGAAAAAATGCTCTACAGTCTCCTTCTCTGAAAGGTCCCCACAGCTTCTGCAATGTGGGTTAAATGGTAATCCTAGCTTTTCTGTGTGTGTTCCAGTGACCGGTAAACACAGCTACGAGTCTGGAAATTGAATGAGGAGGAGTCCAAAGAGCTTTCTAAGTCCTTCGTATATCGTATTGTTGCCAAAGGGTTTTCGAAATAGCGCATGAAGAAATGGAACTCCATCTTTCCTGCGCTTTCCTGAGAAATAATTTGTGCAGTTTCCCTTTAACAACTATCAAGAGGATGCCGATGACCGGGTAAGAGGTCTCTGAGGACAATTCAGTTCTCTTCCTGGCAAGTTCGTCAGCAATTTCATTTCCCTCTATGTTCCTATGTCCTGGAAGCCAGATCAGAGAAATGTTACCTACACAGCCAAGAGATTTGATCTATTCTTTACAGGAGTTTACTAATTTCGTTCTGCACCATGGTGTCGTCAGAGCCCTAACCGTGGCTTGACTATCGGAGAAAATATTAATATCTCCCTCGCTCCCGCATTCCATAAGCATTTAATATGCCTGCCAGATCGCAAAGACTTCTGCTTGAAAAACACAAGCATTGTTTGGCAGTTTAAAAGAGATAGATAAATTGGCTGATTTAGAGAAATTCCCTATTCCGTCTCCCGATTTCATCTTGGAACCGGCAGTGAAGACAGAGATGCAAGCTTCGGTGTAGATTTTCCCCTCGATCCAATCTTGCCTATTTGGAAAGACTGCTCTAGCACGACCCTCAAACTCTAGTTTGCGGATAGAGGGATCTGTTTGAAGTTGTCCCTTGAGAGATTGTCTCCAGAGGCCAATCTCATTTAACCTGATTGCACTTTGAGCTGCGATGGTAATGACGGGAAAGTCGATGGGAAGTAAGAGCAAAAGGACATTCAGGCAAGTTTTACGTGCTCCGGTGATGCCAATGCATGCAGTCCTTTGCACCCTCCCCAGTTTAGTGGTATTATAGCCCTTCCGAGGAGCTTCCCACCAAGCCAGGCATTAAAATTGACAAAACCACTGCGCTGTACATCCACAGCACGACCTGTGGCTTGAGTCACCATTTTTTACCGAACATAGATTTGGAGGAGTATAAGGCTATACTGGCCTTCTTTACCCGATTTTCAATGTGTCGCCCAAGATACCTAACTTCCGATGAGAGCGGGAGAACGTGGTTGTTTAATTTGGGAAGTCGAAAGGGTGGAGGTTTATATTTTCAGGTAAATATCACCAGGGAGGTCCGTTTTGTCAGAGTTGACTCGGAGGCCACAAGAGGCAGCCCAGCGACTGAGTACAGCCAGTGATCTTATATACAATATAACATTTTTTAATAGTCAAAAATGAACCGATTTTAATAGTTTTGGGTTCAAAATGATCGTTATTACTTACACGAGCGATTTCATGTAGAAATAGTTGCAAAAAAGTAGTTGAAAATTTTTTATTTTGCAAAAAACAAAAAGTGCGAAACAGGGTGTTTACTTAAAAATTCATTACTCAAAAACAACGCATTTTAGCTACTAGGCATGCAGCTCAATTAAATTTTGAGATGTTTTTTTGATTTGGAAAAAGTTATAAAAAAAAAAAAAATGCCCTTTTTGAAATATTGAATTTTGAAAAAATTTAAATTTTTTTTCTTTTTTACTAAATAAAAAATTTTCAACTACTTTTTTGCAATTGTTTCTACATGAAGTCGCTTGTGTAAGTAATTACGATCATTTTGAACCCAGAATTATTAAAATCGGTTCATTTTTGACTAAGTTATGGGCATTTCAAAAAATTTTTTTCTTATATAATTAAAAAAAATCGAGTTTGAGGCAAAAAACAAAATTGCCGATAACTCTTGAAAAAAATTTTTTTCGGGCGAACAAAAAAATACGTGTCTCATTATTTTGACCAGAGAGCAACATATTTAAGTTACATCGAAATCGAAGAACATGACCCGAGTAGCCCGGTTGAATTGAAATGGAAAGCATCTATTATATTATTTTAGCTTCTTAATGTATTTAGTTGTATTGTGTTTTAATTTAGTTAATTTCAATTTACTGTATTTTATTTTATAGAATTAAATATTAATTAAAATTTTTAATTTATTTAGTTTTAATTTGGTTTTTCTTCAATTATCTCTTTTTTTTAAGAATTTTTTTTTATTTATTGTATTATGTTTTATTTTATTTTATATGTTATATTATTGAGTGTATTTTTTTTATTTAATTAAATTGAATTTAGTTTTGTTTTATTAAAAAAAATAAAAATTATTTATGCTCTTTCAATTATTTTCTTTTTAAATTTAAATAAAACTTATTTTATTTATTTTGTTGCATTTTTTTATTATTATTTATTATATTATTATTATTTTTTTTTTACTTTATTCCTTATTATTTTATTTTGGTTAAATAAAATCAAACTAAACTTATTTCAGTTTATTTTATTATTTTTTATTTATTTTTACTTTATTTTATTTTATTTTATTTTATTTTATTTTATTTTATTTTATTTTATTTTATTTTATTTTATTTTATTTTTTTTTTTTTACTTTATTTTATTTTATTTTATTTTATTTTATTCTAAAAACAAGTATTTGAGTATTTTTTATTATATTTCGGCTCATTTAATTTCATTGCATTTTGTTTCATTATATTCCATATCTGAATTTATTCCGTTTCCTTACACTCAATTTCTCCATTCTACTCATTCCATTCCATTGCACTCCCTCTCATTCTAATAAATCAAATTTCACCGCCTTTTCCTATTTGATCTTTTTCAACATATCATTTCCCTGTCACATGCATATTTATTCAATCACTCAGAAAATGTAATCTTACGAAAGTACTTAATAACTCACTTATTTTTTATTTCCTTGTATTTTTTGTTCTTACAATATTTTCCCTCCCTTTTTGCATTAAAATTAATTGTTGACTCATTAAATAGTGTCACGTTTATTCGAAACGTTAAAATTCTGTAGCGATTTTCAGAAAATGGTATTTACAGATACAACAACCCTTATTTGAGAAGCTGATTTTCTCTTTTATATAAGAATTGTTGCATGCGAACTACTCCTATCAGCGATGCTGGACATGTGCACTTTCGTTTGGTAACAACATAACTACAAAGTGAGTAGGTAATTGGTTACAGCGCCTTAGCCATAAACACGACCTATAATTTATGGACTCTACGAGCCGGGTATTCACATGGCATTTCGGGCTGACCAACCGGTTGTTGGGTACACTACTACGTATTCGCATGTGCTCCGTTTGAAGTTTGTAAACAAAAAGTTTTGCGTTTAATTTAATTTAGTTTACATTTTTCAAGTTTGCGGAATCGCAGTGTTACAATGGGGAAATTTACGCGCACCATTAAAAATTAGAAATATTTTGTTCGGAAATCTTGTTTACGAATTCATAATAAGTTTAATTTACGGATAAAATTATAAGTTATGTATTTGGCGTAGAAAAAAAAACCGTATAAACCGGAAATATTTTAATCAAAATTGTTGATTAATGTTGACTGATATTTACTTAGCTCTGGAGTTGCTAAAATCCATTTTTAGGCAACAATTCATTGAATTCATATTTTGATAGTCAACATTTATGCCGAATGCGCTAGCGAAAATCACTTAAATGTCTCGTGTACGGAAATTTTTGGAATCTGGTTTTGATTTGCATAAAATTAATACCAAACATCAGACAAAAAAGAAAGAAATTGGATAGCAAACTGAGTAATCCGTAAATTTCGATAATTTGTTTTTTTTTTAATTTCGGTTTTTTTTTAATTCTGTTGGTAATGGAAACATTTTAGCAACGTTGAACTCAATTCAAAACCAAAAAACCCCTCGCTCCAATAATATACTGACGCATGCATTGTCAAACTTATCGCCTAGTATACGATTGTGGTGCACGACTTGATGTTGCCCCATGACTGGAGCTCACAAATGGGGTTTTTTGGTAGAAATTCATTGAGAGGTTCCCATGGCCTACAAAAATTCTACCAATGTTGGAAAAAAAAATGTAGGTTAGAAGTTTCGCACAAAACGCACTTGGTGGCCGCCTAAAGAGCTAAAAATAGTTGGATGCTGAAAAACATTGAAACTTGGAAGCTCCAGACATTTAAATACTTGCTTTAATCTACAATTTGGTGCCGTCTCCGAACGGCAGGTGGTTTTTTCCTGGAGGGTTTTCATGCCAGAAATACACTCGGAGGTTTGCCATTGCCTGCTGAGCAACCACTACAAATGGCAAAATCTTTTCTATCTTTTTCGTGTTTCGTTGTCACAGTGGGTCTCTAAATCGGGCCCTACCGAATGGTAGTCACACACACCCCTTCGAATACGGCGGCTCCTGTATATAAAGTCATATATAATAAACTAAGATCCAGACTTCCAGATCAGAATAAGGCAGTCCAGAATAAATCAAGAGGAAGGTAGTCTGGTGCTCCTCACATGGGTATTCCATATTTAGAGTTGCTACTATATAGGTTAAGTTAGGATGGTAACTCTTAACTTAAGTGTTATAATGAGAAGGCGAATGCTGCCTCGTGAGGAAGTAAATAAGTTGCGAAAAGTCAGAATGAGAAAAAGTCAGTCGTCACCAGTATTGGTGGTAGCAGTGGAGGAAAAGAGGAAGAGTTCATAGAAAAGTATGCTGATATACCATTGAAGAAGTTTGGAGCACTCCTGATCACTTTTGGGGTTTTTCCATGAGTTGTTATGGGATGAACTATGATCTGAATTCTGAAAATTTATTTGCGTGAAACCTGCAGATTCTGCTGAGTAGAGAAGGAAACTTCTAGGCACATTTTCGGGCAGTATTCTACTCTATTATACAAATGCAATGCAGATCTGGTGACTATCTGAATAATGGATGGCACAATGAATTCTTTCAGAATTGGAATCAAGAGACATTCTCAAAATACTTGAAAGGGGCTTATTAGATCTTAAGACCACAGCTTTCAATTTACAATAATAACAAAAATAATAAAATTTGAAATGTGCAGCTTAGAACTCTCACCGGTGGCTAGGAGGGACGTTCGTGAGTGCTCACTGTCCAAGTAAAGGTGTATGGTTGGTACTCTTTTTGATGAAGGGGGGAGCCTGGTTTATAAGGTAAAAAAAATCTTTTTTTTTCGTTTTAAGCGATTCCTAATATATTTCAGAATATTCACACAAAGTTACAGAGCCTAATTCTCAATATTTCCGTAGATACAAAGCCAAAGGTAGGCGAGCGTTAGGTAGTTACGCTGTGACCGGACAGCTATAGTACAAACTTTATCTTCTTTTCTCGACTTTTCATTTTTATGATTTCTTTGAATTGGCGTACATGAATGAAAAAAACTATTGAACCTTTTGAAATGAATCATAGCTTGTTCCCTTCAGTATTAAACTCTCTTCTATTTGAACTAATAAAATAGATAAAAAAATTTTTCAAGATTTTTATACCAAGTTGAAGTGAATTTTTTTTTATATTGTAGAAAGGCATTTTTTTTTTTAAAGCCTACAAAAAGTTGAAATTTTGGAACTTCCCTCAGTTTTCTTAGTTCATCTAGAATAAAAAAAAATCATGATAATTACAAATCCATTTGAATTTTTTGCTTTAGATAATAATTACGAGCTGTATCTTGTGCGCCAGTTAGAAACTCCAGCGTTGCAGCGCTCTACTAATTTCTATGTTAAACATTTTTTTCAACTTATTTTAACCAGTACAAAAATTTTTTATACTTTTTAAATGTTCATTAAAAGATAGAAAAAACTTTGCAATGCTAAATTAATTTTTTCCTTAAAAAAAAAATCGCAAAAAGATGCAATTTTTAGACCTCATAAGCCAGGCTCCCCCCTGAAAGCGTGCACTGTTTGATGCATGGAGATAAGCGTTTTTTCCTGCGAGTTTATTCCATTCTACCGTATAACAGTATTACGCTGCCGTAAGTCCGGAGAAGGGTTAATTATTGCATAACACCGATTGTATCTCTGGTTACTTTGCCTATGCATTTTTGCTACATATATCCCAAAATAAAAGCTGGCGCAAAATTATTCATTCAGTTTTGCTTTTGAATCGCTTTTGTACTAAATAAAAAATAATTTGGGTTATGGAAGTCTTTATTTTGACCTTTGCATGCTCCACGGCTTGCACTGCAGCTGTGTAGTTCACAAGTGTCAAATATGGTTGACGTCCGACGCCATTTGCAAAAACGATCAATTTTCGAATAGGGTGATTAATTGTGCATCATCTTGTACTAGCAGGCAGCTCACTAACCTTGTATTCTTGGTTTCCAGTGGCAAAGCACTAGATGGCTTTCTTTCGAAGGGGAACGGCTGGCGGCTATTGAGATTGCCTTTAACTTCTACGTTAGTTAGATTTTTAATTGCGTGAGGCTTCGAATTCAAGCTTAGCTTTTGCAAATTTCCACCTCTCAAGTACACTCAAACTTGTTTTAGTTTTTTTTATTTCACAACGACCTGCAATGAAGTTTTTGTGTCTGCTGCTGCTTTATCAATTACTTTTAATACCTCATTTCCGAATTCTTTGAACACTTTGATTTTTTTTAATTACTTAGCACAACTTTTTTATGATATTTCTATCATTTGTGAAATTTGAAATTATCTACATAATTGTTTTTCTGATTAATATTGGCATTAAAAAATAATTAACGTTACTTGCATATTTAGGTTGGGTCGTTAAAAACCCATCTGCGGCCAGTGTGACAAGTTGAGCCAGGTTAATGCTTCTATAACAGAAGAACATTAATGTAAAGGAAAATAAGTATGCATGCATGTGTGTGTGAGTTGAACTTTTAAAATGCTAAGCATGCCGATGACAACTTTAATAAACTATAATAAAATAATGACAGCTGAAGCAAATGTGAAAGGCAAAGAGGTATTTTGGAGAAAATATTTTTTTTTTTAATTTTTATTAAAATTTATTAAATTTGTTTTTTACAGCTGACAAATTAAGTATTCACACACACCAGTATCTGTAGATGTTTAACAAAACAACTTAGTTCACTTTTCAAGTTATTGCTTATTGAATAATAAATGCCGATTATTCGTAAAAAAAATTTATTCCAATATAATATTTTTTTCTATTTTTATACTCATGCAAGATAAATGCCTAATTATTATTTAAATATTAACTTTAAACCCACAAATGTAGTGCTTATATGTTTTAGAAATACCAAGGTACTTTTTCTGTAAAACCACTTAGCTTTCAACTGCATTTCAAATCAGAAAATTTGTTACCACTTTGTTGGCAATCAAAACATAAAGCAAAATTTAAATTAATTGTTGACTTAAATAAAACTAAAATAAATATAAACTTTTTATTTATAAATTTGTGGTCAATAAAAAAGTGGAAATTTTTTCCTGGTACCACTTTAGGTTGCATAATAAACTAATACAGTTATTAAATTGCAAATTAAAATTATCTAATTTACCTTTTAACCCCTTCAACCATCGAAACTCACGAAAGCATGTATGCTTTAGTATGAAAGCGTTGGGTAAGATTCCAACTTTTCTGTTACATCAACACAGTACAAAAAATGTTTACGGCGGCCTCCCCTCGGAGGAGAATAGCTATTATAGATAATGAAATTTTTCACCGAAGTACGTTTCTTAATTCATACTTCTTTATATAGTACAAGGTAAATACATCTTATACAAGGTGGCTCAAAATTAATCATCCTATCGGAAGATTTATAATTTTTGTAAATTGCGTCTAAGTGAATCGTGTATGGCGCTTTTGGTCCTAAAATAATTTTTTTATTTAGTAAGTTAGTTACTTAGTTACTCAAAAGCAAATTTTTATATATTGTACAATTTTAATTTAATTTTTTCTAATTAATTTTATTAAGTTAGAAAAATTATGCAACATCAAAATTGGATGCTTAATTTTGCGCCACTTGCTACATACAAACATCGGTACATGCATTTTAATCGGCAATGGATGCCTTAGGTACCTAAAGCCCAATTAAAAACTTGATTGTCAATCTCGGAATTTTCAATAAATCAAAGCCAATTTTTCTAAATTTCTGTCTTTACTGAATTTCTCTGTCATTCAGATTACGAAGTTAGGTGAGAAATTAAAGTATTTTACGAATCTTTTAACATTTGACGGAGCAGAGTCCAGATTGCTGAGAGCGAACTGGCAAGTTTAAAATGATATTGACCTGCGTAGTAAACAATTTATGAGAAATTTTATTTTTATAGATTTCGATTTCATTCCCCTAAAAACTTTTAAGATATATGCATAATCATTAATCACAATCAATTTTCTGCAATCCTTGGTTGATAGCATCAAATTTGAAAATTTCCCTCCTGAAAATTTGTCGTCTGGGGTTTCGGGATTTATTTTAGATACATGAAAACTATCCATACAAACAACTGTGGTTTGACAGCTGTGTTGACATTTGTGTTCAGTAACATTTGGCAAGTCATCATTAATCGTTTAACTCCAGAACAATGTTTCCAAACTGTAGAAATTTACTTTGAAAAAAAAAAAACAATCTGTTCGCGAACTTCATAGAGCCAACTGTTAACGAAGACGCCGAAATGTCCGACTATGTGGAGTATTTTACGTAAGGATCTTAGCTTATGTGCCTATAAAATACAGCTCGTGCTTTGGCGTGAAACGGAGGATGAGAGGATCGGGATCCCCTTGACAACCTGCGCTCTACTCCTGGAAGGATGGGCTCTGCACCAACTGAGCGAGCGCTGGGCAATTACACGAACGTGTAAGGTCGCAAAGTCCTTCTGACCTCATTTGGATAGGAGGCGTTCGAGGGTTATTCTGAGGATGACAAAATCTCATCTTTCAAATTTCGTGGGCATCCTTCGAGTCCTTTTGCGTCAGCTGTATGGAGGATGGGGTAGAATCATCTTAGCACCTGCTCCTTAGCTGCCAGCTCTGGCGGGACTAATATGCAAGCATCTTGGTTCTCACTTCTTTTCTGCGCCTGCTGATATAGCAGGTCTTGATAACAAAAATCTGATGAACTTCATCAGCAGCATAAAGAGGCTAACACAACTGCAAACTAGTCACCGTTCATAGTCCATAAATACTCAACCCTCCCCACCTTTTTCCTTTTCGTCCTATCGTTTTTTTCTTCACCTCTTTTTCTTCTCTTGCAATGGTATCACAAAGGATGAGCCAAACTTCTTTCGTCCAAGTGGGCCCACTCTCTGGGCAACCATTACTACCTAACC